>VMDO01007793.1:0-82002 GCA_007922755.1 Pedetes capensis
AAAATTTCTAATAAAAAAAAAAAAAAAAAAAGAAATCAGAAGAGAAACCCAATGTTATATCTGTAAACATATCAAGGGCAGAAGCCAGATACCCTCTGTCCTGGGTGGCCAGTCTTGTCCTTCACCCCTGAGATCCCCTTCTTCACTAGCCAATATGCACTGACTGCAGTCATCATTTTGGTCAAAGTCCTGCAATATCATAAAATAAAAGCGCAATTAGCCAAAGTGCTACCATGTTGGCAGAGTGATTGTTGACTTTTCAATCACACTGTGGATTCTTTTTAAATTGGATAAAGTATTTAGGACTAAACTAACAGGAAAGGCTCTGCCCCTGGAGCTCCAGGCTCAGAGAGTTGCAGATGTGATTAATTGCATAATCAAAAATGAAGATCAAAGCTGAAATCACACAGACACATAGAAATTCAATATTTTATACTTTTTCATTTCAGTATCCAGGCCACTAAGCCACTACAAATTTCATCTGGATGGGTAACTGGAAAGAATCCTTCGGCCACAGTTATAGTGAACAACCCCAAGGGTACATGATCTTTTCCATAATGCCTCCCTGGGGCATCATTTTCAAAGGGTGAGAATGGAAATCCTTGCCCCTTGTGGAAGCTACAGATAGAACCATAGACTGAAGGAGGCAGCAAAGCCAATTAGAATTTTCACTATGACAGCTTTCTGATCCGATTGTGGCACACAATTTCTCACGCTTCCTTTTTTTCCTCTAGAAAATAATCATTATTCTCAAAAATGAGGCTGAAAACAAAGTTGATTTAAAAAAGGACTCTAAAGTCTCTAAAGAGGAAGTCTTTTCTTAGTAGAATTCGTTATTGTTAATAGGTCCCTTCATTACAAGTTGTTGTTGTTGATTTTGTGCTTTAAAATGCCTGGAACCAGGCTGAGGGTACAGCTTAGTGGTGGAGTGTATGCTTAGTATGCCTGAGGCCCTGGGTGCCATGCCCTGCACAACCAAAACAAACAAACAAACAAATCACCCTAGAACCTAAATCACCCTAGATGAAAAACAAAACCTGAGATGCAACTCAGATGTTCCAATTAGCTTGCTTGCTTGTATGGTCTGGTTGAACTACCTATGTGAGGGGACTGTTGGATAAAATGTCTTTGCTTTAAAGGCTGTTGTTGTTAGGTGCTGTTGAGTCACGTCTGACTCACAGCAACCCTCATAAATTCGGGACCTCAGAGATTGCAAAGCAACGCTCTACCAACTGAGCTAAATCCCAGCTCCACTTTAAAGGTAGGTACCTTTTATTGGCCAATTCAGACAAGCAGTCAGTCACAAAAAGCCTCCAATAATTCATTCATTAATTCCTAAGACAGCCTGGAAATTTTTCCTTTTTTGTTTTGTTCATTTTAATTATTATGGAGTTATGTTACATGTTATTTAGTACAAATTTAGGTATGTCAGTCTTCTATGGCATTACACACACACACACAGACAGAGCTACAGACATACTGAATGTTCGCATCTCATCAAGATTCATATGTTGAAATCCTAACTCCCAAAGTGATGGTCTTAGGAAGTGGGGCCTTTTGGAGATGACATGAGAGTAAAGCCCTTATGATGGACTTAGTGCTCTTCTTCTTTTTTTTTTTTTTTTGGCAGTACTGGAGGTTGAACCCAGGGCCTCGTGCTTGCATGCTCTGCAAGTGCTGGACCACTGAGATGCACCCTCAGCCCATTTTTTTCACTTTTTTTTTTTTTTTTGAGACATGGTCTCACTAAGTTAGGCAGACTGCCTCTGGTCCGAACTTGTGATCCTCCTGCCTCCGCCTCCCAAGCCACTGAGATTAGAGGCGTGCACCACCGTGCCTGGCTAACTTAGTGCTCTTTATGACTTGTTGTTATTGTTGTTAGATGCCTTCAAGTCGGTATCCAACTCATAGCGATCCCACATTCAACAGGCGAAACACTTATTGTCAGTGCTTCTCTGCTGTTCATAGGGTTTACAATGGCAGATTGATTTTTGGGAGTGGGTTGCCAAGTCTGTCTCCCAAGCCTACAGCACCTGGTGTTCCCAGGTTATCTCCCATCCAAGTACGAACCAGGCCCGACCCTGCTTAGCTTCTGAGATCTGACAGGATCGGTTGCCACAGGACTATGGCTGTAGGCACTTTATGACTTAGAGTCCCCAGAGAGCTAGCAGGTTCTCTCCATCACATCAGCATACAAAAGGTTGGCAGTCTGCAGCCTGGAAGAGAGCTCTCACCAGAACCTGACCTGCTGGCATCCTGATCTTAGACTCTGAGTCTCCAGAAGTGTGAGAAATAAATTTCTTTTGTTTATAAGCCACCCAGTCTAGTTATAGCAGTCTAAACTAAGACACATATGCACAAGACTCAGAGCTGACTAGGTAAATACTACCCTGAATAAATTCTCAGAAGACTGTCTAACTAATTGTACTTTACATTTTGTATGATTACATTAAAAAGTAGAATTTTAACATATAATTATTACAAAATATTCAAGCAACACAAATGAAGTGGTAGATGGAGCAGGTTATCTAGTATTTTTGTTTTGTTTTTTACTTTGTTGTTTCTTTAAAGGGAGGATCTTACCTCACTGCTGCTGATGCTTTGTAAGATTATCTTTTGATTTTTGGTAACTGTAATATCATTTGGAGAAGAGTTTGTATCATAACAAATGTCAAGCAATGATTCAGCAAGTCTTTCTGTCAAAAAGAAACATAACATTGTGTTTTGATAAGATTAATCTCCAATGATTTCACAGGAAGATCTAGCTCTAGGTTCTAAAATCAGCTCCAATTCATCAGTTTCCTGAAATAATGGTCTGGGATCCTGATGAAGCTTCAGGCAATAATTTTCACAGGAAGAGATGTGAGAACAAAAGAATCCACATATATTAGATTTTCATCACTCTGACCAAATACCCAAGGAGAACAACTTACAGGAGGAAATATTATTTTGGCTCACAATTTCAGTGGTTTCAGACCATGGTCGCTTGGCCCCATCAATTGGGTGTGTGGAGAGTCAGAACATCATGGTGGAGGGACATGGCAAGAACATGTGGCAGAGAGTGCTCACTTCATGGTGGCCAGGAAGCAGAAAGAATAAGAGAACCAGCAAGATGCCTAGAACAAACTATAGCCCCTAAGGACACTCTCTCAGTAACCTACTTTCTCCAACTAGGACACACCTCTGAAAGTTTCCATCACCTCCCAATAATGCCATCAAATAATGAATCCATCAGTGAATCAATCCATTGATTAGGTCACATCCTTCATGACCCATTCACCTCTCCATGAAGAATCTACTAGCTGGAGACCAATCTTTTACCACATGAGTCTTTTGAGGGGCTCTTCATACATAAATCATAATATCCTAGGTTGGATAGTTTAAAACTTTTTTAGAAAAATGTTTTGGTTGTAACTGCTATTATTTGAAGAGGAAAAAAAAACATGTACCTGGAGATTTTGAGCAAGTGAATTATTTAAGAGAGTTAAAGTTCAATCAATCAATATCTGAGCACCTACCAAACCTCAAGTTCTATAAAGAATTAAAAGTTACCAAGAGTCAGATTTTGGTTCATCATAAATCAAATCAGCTCAGACTTAATGTCTGCAACCAACCTCACTGTAGCATCGTCCACGGGGTACTGGGCACTGACAAAAGAGATTTTTAACCATGAAAGCCATTGATGGCTGGCTCAGGCTTAGGGACTCCTCTTCTGCAGGGTTCCACAAACAGGAAGAACATCTGCCCTTCACCTTTCACAAGGATGACCCCTCATGGGAACTGCCACTGGTGGGTGGTTGGAAGAAAATTTTTCTCTGTCTCATCTAGCTAGACCCTGGTACACTTTCACACACCATCCAGGGAAGACTTTGTACTGGCTCTGCTGATACTGATACTGGCTTTTCCTTCTCTGAACTTTCATACTGTTCCTGAGCTTCTGTCCGGAGTGAAGATGACTTCAACACAATATCGTTAATAACTGAAATCAGAGTAATGCAGAGACTTGCAGACTATCCAGTCATTAGAACAATTTTTCCTCTAGTGAGTAGGATGGGAGATATTGTCAAGTTGAATAAATAGTGATGTAGCTGTCATCTTTTCAAATATTTGAAGTTACCTGGCTTGTTTCAGGCAGTTGCTCACTGGAAACCCTAACAATGAACTAGGAATCACATTTGCTCTACAGTTACCAAGGACAAAGACATTCAGCTACTTCAAGCACACTTCCTGTCTAGCACCTGAAGCCATAATGAATTGACAGAGTTCTGAACACCAGAGACTCCCAATTTGGTTCCCAAGGGACATTGTTGTCATATGTATCCCCTTTCTGCCATCCTGACTTCTTAAAAAGAGGAGTATGGGCATTTTCAATGCATAAAGCCTCTTCTAGTGGTTCTTCTATTTATCTTGTAGCTGAAACAAAATTGAACAAATGACCTATACTCAGACCCTCCATTTCTTCACCATTAGTTCTTTCTTTCCCTTTCTCTTTCTCTCCCTCCCTCCCTCCCGTCCCTCCTGTTCCCCCCCCCTCTCTCTCTCTTTCTCTCTCTTTCTGTTTCTTTCTTTCCAGTACTGGGGGGTTGAACCCTGGGGCCTTGCACATGCTAGGCAAGTGCTCCACCAATGTGCTGCACCCCCCTCCCAATTTTTAATTTTTTATCTGTAGTCAAGGTCTCATTAAGTTACAGAGGCTGCCTCTGGCCTCGAACTTGAAATTGTCCTGCCTCCATCTTCCAAATCACTGAGATTCCAGGTGTGCACCACAGCACCTGGCTTTTCCTTCTTTATTCTTTTCCATCTACCTTCTGCCTCCATTGTGCCACTGCAACTTCTCACTTCCTTCCCACATCTGCTTTGTAAACTCATTTCTAATTAGACTTTGTTTCCCACTCCTTCCTTCTTGTAACTCTCGCAGACCTCCTCCTTCCCCTTTACTCCTCTGAGTTCCCCCTGTACCCTGCTTTCCAGCTGTGGGTGTACCTCCTTGGCTGAGCCTTTTGCAAATTTCTCACCATCATCTGTCCTTCAATGATCTCAGCCAGTGCTAGGTCCTCACAATCACTTTTCTGTGGGGAACCCCCAAGCTATCATATCAACCTACCCTTTCCCACAAGCCCACTCCTACAGAAAATTGCTCCTTGAAGGTTTTAAGCCATCAAATTCAATGTTTTTAAGCTCATTGCCCTCTCAATTAAAATCTTCACCAAACCAGAATGTTCTACCATTTTGTCAGTTATCTTTCCATCTTCCTATTTTCCAGAACAGAAACTTTAGAATCTCTTTAACTCACCTCTCTTAACTTTTGTTTCTGTGTTCATTCTATCAGCTAGACATCTCTAAGGTCTGTAAATTGTTCTTTCACAGTATCAGACTCACCATAACCAGCATCTCTCAGGCCCATGACCATGACCCACCCAGCAACTCTTTTTCTGGTTCTTATCACCACGTGAGCATTTCTATAATTTCTTCAGATAGATACTTGCCTTTCTCTTCCAATCCATTCTACACAATAAGAACAGGTTGTTGTTAGGTACCATGGAGTCAGGTCCAACTCCTAGCGACTCCTTAACAGAACAAAACACTCCCTGACACTGTGCCATGCTCAGCAAACACTATGCCAGTGCTTCTCTGCTATTCATAGGGTTCTCAATGGCTGATTGTTTAGGGATTGCTTTGGGAGTGCACTGCTACATCCTTCTCCCAAGATTAGGTTAATTTGGTAAAACATGGCTTTAATCATTCTCTGGTTTTAAATTCTTTAGTAATTCCTTTGTATTGAGAAAAAACATATCTTTCAGCCTGACATTTAATGTGTTCCCCTCAGTGAGCCCCGTTTCTTTATGTACCCAATCTTTAGCTTCTCTTTTCCCTGACATGCATGTTCAGTTCTAGTCTCCTGTTTGGTCCCAGGGATAGGCTATGCTAACTCATAGCACATTATCTCTACTCCACAAAATCCTATCCCTTCTCTTAAAGAAAATGTGGTATATTTACACAATGGGATACTATTCAGCCACAAATGAATCATATCATTTGAAGCAACATGGATGAAACCGGAGATCATTATGGTTGAGTGAATCAAGGCAGCCACAAAGACAAATAAACTTGTTCTCATTCATTTGTGGAAACCAATAAGTCAGCCTTGGTTATATATGTCAGCCTTGGAGAAGTATGGAATAGAAGAGTTGTCTGTAGAGATGGAGAAAAAGAGGAAGGAGGAAAGACAAAAAGAAATTATGAGGAATTTCTAGAGACTGGGAAAGGTGCTTGTGGGGTACCAGGGAGGAAGGACCCACAGTAAAGGAAGGGTGGATAGATATGATCAACATCCTGATGTAAAGATATATAGAAATATCACAATGAATCACATTAATTTGTATAATTAACATATGTTGGTAATTATGATAATAATTGAGAAAAATCCCTTCCTTGTTTCAAAGATCAGATTGTCTTACCCTTTCCATGAGGCCTTCTTAGGTATAACCTTGTACCCTGCCCCAGAAGCTTCACACATACATAAACAGTAAAGCCAAGCATCTTTCACAAAGCCATGCACTGTTCAGGCAGGCTTTTCATGATACCTTTTTCTGTGGCTGTTTTTATGTTTTTCCTCAGATTCTTATCCTTACCTATATCAAACCTTATCATGTCTTATGCAGCCTTCAAGAGTCACTAAAAGTCCCTCTTCCCCTTTTCCATTTACAGTGATCTCTTTCTCCTTTGACCTAAGGGTTATAATCCTGACCACACTGTACACTTTCAAGAGCTTGGACATGTGTTAGATCTCTTTGCATCGCTCAGAGCACCCAGTCATGGGCATGGTAGAATCACTGCTTGACAAATAGTCATTAGTTTGATTGCTTTAAACAAATCCATTAAATAGATGTAGAAAAAGACTTCTAATAGAGATTTTATGGTTGGGAAATCAAGCATATCAAAAAGAGATACTGTACCTGGCTTTGGCATAGAATTCATTAGAATGTCCAATAACTGCTTTTTCCTCAAACTCTCTATTTGTGACACATAATGTATTGCTGATTTTCCACTAAAATCACAGAGTTTAGGATCTCTAGGAAGAAAAGAATCAAAATCAAAGACTGTTTAGTTAAATCTGTTGAAAAAGGAAACTTCTCATACTGGAGGAAAAAACAATGACATCAAATAAATAAGAGGGATGGGTGCAGTGGCTCATGCCTGTAATCCCATTGACTTCAGAGGCAGAGACAGGAGAATTGCAGGTTTGAGGCCAGAGGCAGATTGCATAACTTACGGAGACCTTGTCTCAAGATAAAAAATTAAAAAATGGGCTGAGGTGGAGCCCAGTGATAGAGCACTTGCAAAGTAGGAGTGAGGCCCTGAGTTCAACCCCCAAGTACCTCAGATAAATGAATAAATAAATAATAGGTAACCGTACATGTTGAGGAATAATAATAATGATTGAGATAGAGGATGACAATTTTTCAAGATTTTAAATAAGAAGAATGTTCTCTACATCTCAGTCCCATACCCATTCTAAAGGTATTTTAAGATTTTCAGAGAATTTCCAACTTTGGACTAAAATTTTCATAATTTAACAGTTCCCAAACCAAGAAACCCCCACAGGTCTTTCAGCTTGTTATGCTGTGGGGGCTTTCATGTTGCTATGATGCTGGAAGCTATGCCACCAGTATTTCAGATACCAGAAGGGCCACCCATGATGGACAGTTTTCAACTGAGCTTCCAGACTAATACAGACTAGGAAGAAGGACCCAGTAGTCCACTCCTAAAACAATTAGCCATTGAAAGCCCTCTGAATAGCAGAGTAGCACTGTCAAATACAGTGTTGGAAAATGAGCCACTGAGGCTGGAAGACATTCAAGAAGTGATTACGCAAGGGTTGCCTCCTCAAAGTAGAGTCAAATTAATGACAAGAATGAATAAAGACCCTGGGACCTCCATTTGCTGATGTGGCACAACTCAAAATGAAAAGAAACACAGAAGCTGCAATAATGGGCTCAAACATAGAAAAGATTGTGTGCATGGCATAGTGTCAGGTAGTATTTGCAGGTCGTTCTGTCATATATAGGGTTGCTATGAGTCAGACCCAACTCAATGGCACCTAACAATAACAAAACTAAGTAAAGATAAAAACATCATACCAAATAACTGACCTGTCTTTCTTTTTTTCCTAAAGATTTAATAATTGTTGATTCTCTTAACTTTTCTTTAAGGCTAACAGCTAACTCTTTTATTATTCAAAATGGCAGGATGGCATAGAACCTCTCTTTAAAATTAAGCTAAGACTAGGGGTATAGCCCAGAGGTAGAGGGCTTGTCCAGCATGCACAAGGGCCTAGATTCCACCCACAGCACTACAAAATATAGCAAATTATGCTCTTCTCATAAGCTCTGGACTGAGTGGAGCCATGTTGTCATAAAATCCAAAGTGTCCCTTTCCAAAAACAACATCATTTCTTTCTTCCTTCCTTGCCCTACAGTTGTTAAGCCCAACCGGCTGATATATTAGAGCTCTTTGACCAACACAAACCTCTATCCTTTCTGTGCTGTACTGAATCTTAGTAGTAGACAATGGTTCAGGGAGGTCCAAAAGGTAAATGGTGAGAATCTAGTAATGAATTATAGTGAGGCAGACAAGTCTCTTTGTCACATTCTAGGAAAAGGAGCAAGTTGATCATGGTTTCCAACCTAAAACCAACTTGAATCTCTTTGTTGATATAGATTAGGTAATGTGTTATGAGCTGCAACAATATCCTATTGTGGTCTTTCTCTATCAAAGGTTGTAACTCAAAAGAAATAGCATAGGAACAAGAGAGGGGGCTGCCACTGCACTGATAGGCAGCCTTAAGCCAGTCACTCAGTTTGCTCATCTGCCTAGATTAATGTTTCTCCACCTGTCACCTCTGCTCTCCTGTATTCTAGACACCAATCCAGACCTATTAAACACTATCTCATGGATGGTGTCCAGTAACCTGCATTTTTTTGAGGGGGTACTGGGGATTGAATCCAGGGCCTCACACATACATTTTTTTTTCACATGTGCTCTATTACTGAGCTGTACTCCCAGCCCCTTTTATATTTTTTTATCTTGAGATGTTGTTGTCGTTGTTGTTGTTGTTAGGTGCTCTTGAGTTGGTGTCCAACTAATAGTGACCCTACGTACAATAGTTGTAACACTATTGTCAGTGCTTCTCTGCTGTTCATAGGGTTTGCAATGGCGGGTTGATTTTTAGGAGTGGGTTGCTGGGTCCTTCTCCCAAGCCTGCAGCACCTGGTGTTCCCAGGAGGTCTCCTACCCAAGTACTAACCAGCCCGGCCCTGTTTAGCTTCCGAGATCTGACAGGATCTGATGCCACAGGGCTACAGCTGCAGACTTATCTTGAGATAGAGTCTTGCTAAATTAATCAGGCTGCCTCTAACCTCCAACCTGCCATCCTTCTTGGGATTATAGGCATGAGCCACCTCACCCTGCTAGTAATTTGCATTTTTAACGATTACCCCTACCAGTTTCTTAACATAAAGTCTTTGGTGGGGCTGCGGTTTAGCTCAGTTGGTAGAATGCTGCTTTGCACTCTCTGAGGTCCTGGGTTTGATCCACAGCACCACAAAAATGGGAGAAAGACTGACAGTGCTGGGCATGGCTCAGCACCGGTGTTGTTTCCTTCTGTTGTACATAGGGTCTGTCATACATAGGGTTGCTATGAGTCAGATCAGACTTGACTGCACCTTACAACAAACAACAAAGTCTGGGTAGATTCAAAATTCCCTTTCCAAACACTTAATGCACATTTTGTAACTTAATCCAGTTATTTTAACTTACTATGCACTGAGTTGTTAATATTTCCTAATTGGCTCTGGGGCTGGGATTTAGCTCAGTTGGTAGAGCACTGCGCTGCAGTCTCTGAGCTCCCGGGTTCGATTCCCAGCACCACAAAAATGGGAGAAGGACGTGGCAATCCACTCCCTAGGCAATCCCGAAACAATCAGCCATTGAAAAACCCTCTGAAGTTCGCTATGAGTCAGACTCAACTCTTCAGCACCTAACAACGACACCAACAAACAATTGGCTCTGATTATAATATATATGAACAAAGTATAAGATTTTGAGGAAGTAACTATTTCTTTGTATATTATGCTAATGGTTATCTTCATATATAACTAGTAAGCTCTATCTTTAAATTATTGAGTTCTCTTATTATATGTGCATGTATCTATGTCTGTATGTGTGCATATTCTTTCCATAATGTATATGTTTATATACCATTTCAGGAATATAGAATTTAGGAAGATCCCAATTCACTGGTCTTGCTACCTAGATATAAAATTGGTTAAATGCTTGAGAAAATGCTAATGACCATGACAAAAATACTTTGGGTAAGAGGTAGTCTAAGTTGATTTTAATTTTTCTTCTTGGCTTATGATAATTTTTAACTGAAATTCAACATTTATACTAACAATTCCTAAAAACTGAAATGATGAGAATACCCTCTTATGATTCTAAAATAAAATTCCTTTTCCATTCCATGATACTGATACTTTCACAATAATACATCTCCTTGACTACATTTTTTGTCTTGAAACTTTCCTCTCTTCTTTTTTTCCTCCAAAACAAAGTTCATATGAAATACTGAGAAAGAGCTGGGCCATTTGTTCTTATTTGATAAAGAGAAATCTAGGTAACAGCAATAAGAAACTGCAATTCTTACATGAGAGACTGCCTATTAACTGTATTTTTTTTAAGTTTATTGTAAACCTCCTACCTCCTAAAATATCATTTGGGATACAGCATTTTCATATAGCTGGAAATCACTATTATAAATTGTGTTTGATAGATTGACAATGCTTTTCAAAATAGTAACATCTTGGAGGTAAGTAGCATTCCCAGTAACTACCAGAACAGTAATTATTTAAACAAATAAAACAAAAATATGGATATCTTAGGAGTATTAGCCACTTTTAACATCTATATGTTACAATTCTGAAAGCATATTTGTGAAGATGTATGTGCATTTAATTATATATGAGAAGGATGGAGATGTAGCTCAGTGGTAGAGTGATTACCTAGAACTCAGTCCCTGAATTTAATCCCTAGCACTGCAAAATGTATGGGGGGGGGCACATGTGCACATGCAGTCTATACATCTAGGTTTACACATGAATTCTGTAAATAACAATGGAGTAGATGCCCTGCAGCTGACTCATACTCACGCATGATGCTTGAGGAGCTCAGACAGAACTTCCACAGGTCTGTAGACTGTTAACATATCAAGACTCTCAAACAGGTCCACGTCTCTCACAGCCAGCATCAGAGGGGTCAAGCCATGTTGGTTTGGGAAATTTATATCCAGAAACTCTTCAGTTGCCTATAAAAACATGAAACTTTATTTCTGGTATGTTTTTATTGCATAACTACTTAGACTAATCTTTGTATTTTCATTGCTTGGCCAATATCTCATTTTTTTTTTTTTTTTTTTTTGAGAAGGTGGGTGGTGGGATTGAACCCAGGGCCTTGCATGTAAGCATGTGCATGGCCACAGAGTACACCTCCAGTCTTAACTTCAATATATTCTGTCTCTGTATCTGTCCTGAGAGGTAGCTGATGGGAAAGAATACAAGCCTGAAAGACAGACAGACCTGGATTTCAGTCTTAGCTCTGTAAACTGGTTATTTACCCTCTCTTGACAGGTTATATCAGACACATCCTATTAAATAGTTGATAAAATCACTTTGATAAAATAAGAGACCCTCAGTTAAATAATGAATAATTTTGATTTGAGACATAGTTATACTAAAACATTATTTGTTGCTTATCTGACATTCAGATTTAACTGGGTGTCTGGCATATTTATTTGCAAAATCTGGCAACCCTACTTGCTGACCTTCAGTGTCCTGAAGTTGGAATAATAGTGGCTTCCTTGCAAGATTGATTTGGTGATTAGAGATGGAATACAAAAATCACTTAGCATAGAATGTCTGACACATAGTACATGATTAATAAACACTCATTGAATGAATGATTTGCAATAATAAAACAGCTCATTTAATAGTATTTATATAGTCATATGGATGCTATTAGTTACTCTAAGGAAAGTAAAATTTAATTTGAAAAATCCAGAACTGAAGGCCAAAATATCCAAATTAGTCATTTTATAGACCAAAGTAACTGACTAGTTTCTGTCTGTATTTCACTTTATGCCCTATCAATATAGTCAGTGTCTTTACCTCAGTTTCTCTAGGGACAAAAGAGAGATAATGATATTACTTCAGCAGTGTGCTATGGGAATTAATTAGTTAATTTTTTTCTCTGTCTGAAAAGAAACTGCCTCTTATACCAATGCTTATTAGTTAGGAGCAACGTGAAAATTTGGGTTGAGAATAGTCATGCAAAGCACATTAATTTAGCATCTGTTGATTAAGCTCTGGATTCAGTTACAGGCAGTAGTTTCTTAGAGCTTTATTGCTAAATTTTTAGGGGTGAAAATGTGGTTATAAAAACAGACATTGGATTATAATTACATCTGTCAAAAATACCATTAAAATAAAATGTATTGTCTTTCAGAAAATTTCTGAGACTCAGTAATAAATGGCAATTTTAAACTATCATTTAATACAACAAAAGAACTTAAAGTATCTTTTGGTTTTGTTACATCTGTCCTTGAACTGTACATGACTAGAATATCTTTCTCTTCTTTGTTTGTGTCTTTACCAGAAGGGATTAGAAGAAACTGTTTCCTAGCAGCAATTGATTTTCTTTCAGTTGGAAGGTCACATGGGTCTGACAGTATGTTTGAAGGTAAATGCCAAGAGTAGGCAATTGCCAATAATTAATGTCCTTGGTTATTCATATGATTTTGCAAGGTGCTCTGGGGGAAAGTATATATAAGTAGAAAATCTAAGTAAGAGGATCAATATTCCACAAAAGCAGCATTTTAAAAATGTATCCTCATAAGTACTTTAGTCACAACTAAATATTATGCAAAGCATAGGCTCTCTGATTCCCCTTTCAGGATAAAGATAATAACAGCCACTGCTCCCAAGGGATCTAAACAGCAATTGTACAAATGGCAGTGATGTCAAGGGAACTCCTCTGAGCAAGTTGACAGTAATCCTCTGGGTGCTTCCTGGGAGTACATCATTTCCCAGGGGTGATGCCTGGCTTATTCTAGTATATAGCAAGAGGAAGGTGGAAATAGACTGCTGCTGTGTTCTTTTATTATTATGTTTCTACCCCAGTGTCCTGTCTGACCCTGTATCTTTCTGTTAGTTCCTGATGGAACCTTTTCAGGATTGCATTTGAAATTAACTTTTTTTTTTAAAGAAGGCATATGTACCTGTGCTCTTCTTGTTACCTGTTCTCCCACCCAAAGGCAGAAGTAAACATCAATTTAACTAACCAGTAAGTGTTGAACTTGTTCAAGATCACCTTGCCATGAACTTTGTAGAAGCTGCATTTGGGGAGCCTGGACTCCATTGACTGCCAAGAGTTGTCTTTGGATATCACAGTTAGCCACATGGACTGCAGTTTTATTGCTATAATTGCAAAGGGTGATATCTGCTCCCTTTTCCAGAAGAAATGCAACAACCTGCAACACAACATTTTTATTTAATATTTTTGAGTACCAAATGGACTTCCAGAGCTGGGTAGAAAACTGACCTAAATGGCTCTGACTCATGATAAAGGAGAGGAGAATGAGAGGGGAATAAAAATGGAGGATTGTAGATTGGCGTTGTAGCTCAATGGTAGAACATGAACATCCTTGGTTCGATTCCCAGAACTGAAAAAAAAAAAAAAAAAGAAGAAAAAAAAAGGATTGCTTTAGATTCAAATAAATGTTATTTGCCTTTTTTGATTTGGGAAGGAAAAATCTCCATGATGGGGGTGATGTATGGGTGTTATTTTTGTTAGATTCGAAATCTCTGGGTATTTTATGTTAAAGCCACACAAAATATTGGATTTATAATCTATAATTTAGAATACAAAACCGAAAAGACTCGGGTTTATATAATGTTGGATGGAACTGGGGTTTTCTCAGTTGGTACAGTGCTGCTCTGCATTCTGGGGCCCTGGGTTCAATCCCCAGCACCATAAAAATGGGAGAAGGACCTGGCAGCCCATTCCTGAAACAGTCATTGAAAACCCTGTGAGTAGCAGAAAAACACTGACATAGTGCTAGGCACTGCACAGTGTTTTGTTCTGTTATACATAAGGTCTCTATGAGTTGGACTCTACTCAACACCACACAACAACAACAACAACATATTGTTGTGGTTGTTTGTTTTGTTATTTTTGTTTTTTTGTCCTAAGGATTTAACTTAGGGCCTTGTGCTTGCTAGGCAAGTGCTCTACCACTGTACTATACCTCCAGCTCAGGCTTATATATTCTTGAATGTTGCAAATATTTCCACAAGTATTTCTAGGGACAAATTAAACTACATTTAAAATGGTGATCATTTATTCAAGTATGTATTGAGTGCCCAGAGTATGTTAAGAACTGCCTTTTATGCTGAGACTCCAATAATTTGCAAGACAAGCAGCCAGTCTTTTAAACCAGTTACAGTCTAGTGAGGAAGAGATAAAGGAAGGCAATTGCAACACAGTGTGATAAATGTGATGACAGAGGTGACTATAGGAGGCTGAAGTGAGGTGCACTTAGAAGAAATCATTGAACTCTCTTAAAAAGTTCAGGAAGACATTGAAGAAAGTGATGTCTAACGTGAGATCCCCAGAATCAACTAACCAGACAAAGGCTGGGGAAAGACTGTCCTAAGCAAAGGATACTGTGTAAATAATGGACTGTGGACATGAGGGAAAATAACATTCAAAGCTGTAGATGCAGTTACATATGGCTGGAGTTCTGGATAGAGAGAAGGACGGAGATGTGGGCGAAGTGAGCAATACCTAAATCCTGAAAAGCTTTACAAACCCCTATGAGGAGTTACCCCCACATGTCAATCAGCTTGTCATGCTGATTGCCTTGTCATGATGCTTGCCTGTTGCTGTGATCCTGGAAGCTATGCCACTAGTATCTCAGATACCAGCAGGACTACTGATGGTGGACAGGTTTCAGCTGAGCTTCCAGACTAAGACAGACTAAGGAGAAGGACCCAGCAGCCCACTCCCAAAACAATTAGCCATTGGAAATCCTATGAATAGCAGAGAAACACTGTCAAGTACAGTGCCAGAAATTGAGCTGGGGAAGAGTTGCTTCCGCAACATAGAGTCAACCTTAATGATGGGAATGGAGTAAAGCCCCTGGGACCTCCATTTGCTGATTTGACACGACTCACAATGAGAAGAAACAGTGACTGCAACAATGGGCTCAAACATAAAAAAGATCATGTGCATGGCACAATGTTGGGGAGTGTTTTGTTCTGTTGTACACAGGGTTGCTATGAGTTGGATCCAACTTGAGGGCACCTAACAACTATGAGGAGTTAAGTCTATGTGTTCATGGCAGTGTAGAACCAGTGAAATATTTTAATCATGGAAACAGCACAATCAGATCAGTATTTTAAAAAATTACTCTGCTGAAGAAGATTGATGTGGAAGGTGGAACTGGGGAAACTGATGAAGAGACCACTGCAGTAGCCTCAGGGAACGATGATTGCAACTGAATAAGGGAAATGGCAGTGGAAGTGTAGAGGCTGTAGACATAATCCAGGAAATTTAGGAGGTGGAATTGACAAGTCATGGATGTTGATTGTATGATTTATGGATTATATCTCAAAAAGGCTGCTTTTAAAAATGCCTTTGCATGCCTTCATGGCCCAGCATGATCTGGCCCCTGCTTATCTTTCTAGCCTCATCTTGTGCCACTCTTCACCCTCCTTGTCCAAGCTTTAGCCACTTTTCTATATTTCAAGCGGGCATACTTTTTACAAAAGGAGCCTTTGTCCTTGTTATTCTCTCTGCCCCAGGTGCTCTTCAAAATGTCATCATTTATCATTATGTATGTGTTAGCATTGGGGCTGAGGTTTAGCTTGGTTGGTAGAGTACTGCTCTGCATTCTCTAAAGACCCGGGTTCAATCCCCAGCACTGCAAAAAATGGGAGAAGGATGTGGCAATCCACTTCTGAAGAAACTGCAAAACACTCAGCCATTGAAAACCCTATGAGAGTTACTATGAGTCGGACATGACTCAAAGGCATCTAAGAATAACAACATGTCTTAGCATTTATGTAACTACATCAGTGAGGACTTTTCCAACCACCTTACCAAAAGTAGAGTCACTCTACTGGTTACTTCAAAGCACTGGCAATTTGTAATTTGTTTAAGTGCCCCTTATTTCCTTAGAATGCAAATTTATGGGCAAGAGATCTGAGCATGTAAACAAATATTTTATGAATGAGTGAATTAATGGGTTTAGATAAATAGGTAGTGCTTCTATTTTAATTAGATGGATAACATGGATCCAGGTGTTTCTTAGAAAGGTTAGGTGAGGGAAGAAAGATGATGAAGACAATCTTGAAGATGTATTTGAGATGTCCGTGCTATACAAGTAGAAATACTCAGTTAGAAGCTCAACATCCTAGATATACAGGCAATCAAGTAAAAAGACATGGGCTTGAGTTATAGAATTAGGTGCCATCTCGATATTATTGAGGGACATCAATGTTTAAGGGGTGAGAAGAATCCATAAAGGAAATTGGGCAGGAGTCACCACTGAGACAGTGGGAGGGAACAAGAAGGAAGACAGTGGAAGAAAACATTTCAAGAAAAATTGGTGTTCAATTCTGTTAAGAGCTGAAAGTGACCAAGAACATTGGCAAAATCAGTTTCAATGAAATGGAGGGAAGATTTCTAACTCAAGGAAATAGAGGAGGATGTCAGACTGAATAGTTTGAAGAGGTGAGGAAATAGAGGCAATAGGGATAAATCATTAGATCATTGTTTAGAGAATTCCCATTTATTAGGAAGATAGTCCTCTATTGGGTCACTTATGTTTCTATAGGTCTTGTGAGCAGAGCAGAGGCACTGACTGCCTTTGTTCTATGTTGTCAAAGATGTTTGTATAGTGAACAGCTTTGGAAGATAGAAACAGTATTTCACTTGGGAGCACTAGAAAGACCCCCTTACAGTCTATTGTAAGATTCAGGCTCCCTGAGTTCAGGATTCCTTTTGGATGATACAACCAGTAGGTATGGGGAGCTTGGGGCTCTCCTCATGTTGCCCTGGCCAAATTGGAGCTTGGGAAACTGAAGGAAATGCTGATACCCTGCCTCTCACTAGTTATAAAGATAGTAAACTTTCATTTGTCTCTGACTCAGGAGTCTTGTGTTTTCTGCTAGAATCTATGTACCTATGGCATCCTGTTAGATTACAAGTAAGGAAAAATCTGAGATGCTCCATAGTTGACAGTTTTCGGGAGAAAAAAGGAAGAAAGAAAATGAAAAGGTGAGGTTATGGGAGAGATAAGATTGACAGACACAAGATTGACAGAGGAAGAATGAAAGACTCCATGGGCTGATTAACAGGATTTAAAGAAAGTTCATGGAATTGGTAAAAGTAAATTAAAAATAGAAAAAGAAAGAAAGTTCATGGGAAATGGTAACAAACATATTGAGCAAATCGTATTTGGGCAGCAAATATCCTTTACTTTATTGACTGTTATGGAGGAAGGCCTAGGAGTTGAATGCAGATTGAAAACCAGGAAAGAAGTTCCAAGACAGCTGCTCAAACAAAACCCAGTATTTGCTAACTCTCCTATGGGTACTGTCTTCCTCACCAGTCTGGCAGTTAGCTTCACATCCATGCCATCCTGGGCAGACAAAAG
Source organism: Pedetes capensis (assembly GCA_007922755.1). Taxonomy (NCBI): domain Eukaryota; kingdom Metazoa; phylum Chordata; class Mammalia; order Rodentia; family Pedetidae; genus Pedetes; species Pedetes capensis. Next base: position 17,774 of record VMDO01007793.1, read on the forward strand.
TTTCTACTCCTTCTCAGACAACAATTACAGAGATGCACATCCTCATTGAAATGCATGAAAGGAGAAAAGAGTGAAAGGAGACTTCATGACAGATATGGACAGAAACCATACCAACTTTGAACTTGGGTTGATTCACTTGGGAGATGTGGTAGGAGATACAGAGGCTATTAAGGAAGACTGGGAAGAGTTTCTCAGAGCTCAACACTTACTGCTGACAACCTTAAATTCATTCAGTGATGATGGTAAGATCTCAGAAGTTTTTTGTAGTGGATTTTAGCTGCTCTAGGGTAGTGTTGAGTCTGCAGCTGTATCCCTGTGGCATCTGATCCTTTCAGATCTCAGAAGCTAACCAGGGTTGGGCCTGGTTAGTACTTGGATGGGAGATCGCCTGGGAACAGCAGAAGCTGTAGGCTTGGGAGACAGACCCGGCAACCCACTCCCAAAAATCAATCTGCCATTGAAAACCCTATGAACAGCAGAGAAGCACTGACAAAGGGTTTTGCCTGTTGTATGTAGAGTCGCTATGGGTTGGATACCGACTTGATGGCACCTAACAACAAAGTAGCATTGGACTTCTTGGGGCAATCTCCCTAAGACAGACAAATCCTCATGGGAATCCATGGATGAGACATTGGCAGAGTCAGGCTCTTCCTGGCCTGGATTAGGATCACAGTGCTCATGAAAGTGACCCAGTGGAGAGTTAGAAACTGACTCAAACCTACATAAATTCTTGTGATTAGCTCCACTGCCCTAGAAACTCCCCCAGCCCTTATATTAAAATTAGGTGAAAATGTAACAGTTGTCATGACCAGGAAATGACCTAGTAAAGTCTAGTGTTATCTACAAGTGGCAAGTCCCACAGCTCTAGCCAGAAAGCAACATGGCTATGGGCACTGAGCTAAGACGTCCTGAAGCTGAAACAGATTGTTGTTGTTGTTAGGTGCCATCGAGTCAGTGTCCGACTCATGGTGATCCTATGTAGAATAGGCGAAACAGCATTGTTAGTGCTTTCGCTACTACTCATAGGGTTTTCAATGGCTGATTGTTCTTTGCGAGTGGGTTGCTGGGTCCTTCTCCCAACCGAAACAGATAGCATTAGTGATAATGACCTTGCCACCTGATATAGGGCTTTGGATGGGCTGGAAAGATTGATAGTTCATGTGGTTAAGCAACAAGAAACCTCTGTGCTTCTGGAAGCCAAATATAAGCATGCCTTGCTTATTGGCAGGGAACTACTCTCTTTCTCCCTTCTCCCTTACCTCTGTTAGATTTTTTTCAGCTGCAGTAATGAGAGGTGTATTCCCAGTCTTCGGGTGCTGAAAGTCAAGGTTTCCAAGAATGGAATGGACTTTAGTAATGTGATCACAGATGAGTGCCACATCACCTCTTAAAACAACTTCCAGGAAATCATGAATCAGTTTATTTTTATTCATCTTGCTAGTTCCATGTAATTGCCTTCAACAGAAAAGAAACAATTTAATTATATGAGAGCCAGCAAAACAGTTGTTAGGTGCTGTCGAGTCGTGTCCGACTCATAGCGACCCTCATAGGGTTTTCAATAGCAGATTGTTTCGGGATTGCCTTGGGAGTGGGTTGCCACATCCTTCTCCCATTTTTTGCGGTGCTGGGAATCGAACTTGAGACCTCAGAGACTGCAGAGTGGCGCTCTACCAACTGAGCTAAATCCCAGCCCAGCAAAACAGTGAGTAGTCCAAATGTAACATATTTCCTTTGCAGTCACCTATTCCTTTCTATATATAAGCATATCATAATAGTTTTTAAAGACAATTTCTCAAAATGGATAAAACCCTACATTTCTACCAGGCCTGGTTCTTTGCACACATATTTAAAGTGAAGAACAATATTTTACCATTACTTAGGAAGGTCAGCTATGGCACAGAGGAAAAAAGTAGTCATCAACATCAGAATGGAAAGAGCACAGGTTTTGAGCCTCACAGAGTCTGGCTTCAAATTCTTTCTCCATGGAGTACCACCTATGTGACCCTGGGCAGGTTGCTTATCTCGTATGAGCTTCAACTCCTTATCTCTAAAATGGAAATGATAGGGCCCTTATCGGAAAGTTGGTGAAGATCTGAAATACTACATCCAAAGCATTGACACCTTCTATAGGTGAAAATCTTGTTGAATTTTATTTTCTTTAGTGTTGTTTATTAACCTTTTAGTTAATTATTTTCTTTATGGAAGTCTTGTCTTGCCAATAATACCATAAACTCCTCAATAAAATCCTACTTTTAAATATCCCATTTCAGTTTCCCAAATCATTGAACTCTCTCTTAAATTGCAATTGCATTTTCTAAAAACTACCCAACCCCTTTCCATGGAGTGTCTTGTTATTAGAAACAACACAAATCCCTTCTTAGACTCTACATTCTAACTTCTGCTTCTGACACCATAGTCACTGAGTGTGGCCACAGGTTATCCACCGAAGGGAGATTTACTTGCAATGATTTGGCCTTGGGTTGGAAGCAAAGGAACAAGAGGCTCATTGTATACAACAACTTTAAGGAGAAAAATCTAAGAAAAATAAACAAGAAAAAGTCTAAAATTAGGCCTCAATGTTTTAAATACACAAATGCCTTCAGACTTCATAGGCCAGATTATACAGAGCACTTTTTCTCCAAAAAAGAACATGAACTTCACTACAGAAACCGTATGATCCAAGAATTCACTCCTTCATTAGGAAGATGCCCTTTGGGAGCTTTCACTGACCTGTTACATGTAACATAAATAGGAAACAAAATATATGATTGTCAATGCAAACAACAGGTAATGAATCTTGCAGATGTCAGAGAAATGGAATGACAGTGTGGACTGGAACACCCGCAGGAAAGAAAGCATCAGTAGTATTTGGAGAGTCAAATGAAGGAGAATGGGCTGTTCTGACTGGACATGAACCTGAGCAGTCTATCTGTAGCCAGAGCCAGAGGGGAGTGAGTGGAACCAGATGGGAGTTTTCACTGTATTCCCCAATAGGTTGAGAAGCCCATGGAGTCTTTTAGGAACATTGATACTTTAGGGGAAAATATTGCAGAGAAGGGAAAGGTAGAAACCAAAAATTGAAAACAAAGGTTAACAGGATTTGTGATTGACTGACCATAGAAAAAGAAAGATAAATCCAATGGGTAGGGAGCTGGGAACTGGTGAGGGCTTGATGCTGGGGGCAGGTGTTTCCTTTCACAGAATGACAATAGATGAGGTCAGCAATAGAGCCAGTGCATAAACAGGACATGTTATTTCCTTGGTTTTCAAAGAAATAAAGATGTTAGTTCAATGCAATCTCCTAAACTTGCTTAAGCATAAAAAGTACTTGGCCCCTGTTATAAATAAAGATTCCCATGTTCCCCTAGTAGATTCTGAATTGAGAATAGGGACTCTTCCTTTTAAGAAGTGCTAGTTGAACCCAGGGCCTCCTGCATGATACCAAGTAGTCTACCACTGAGCTACAAGCCCAGCCCTTCTATATATTTTATTTTGAGACAGGTTCTCAATAAGTTGTGCAGGCTGCCACTGGCTCCAAACTTGTGATTCTCCTACCTCAGCCTCCAGAGTTACTGGGATTACAGGCTTGTGCCACTGTGGCCACCTCTCAATCTTGAATATACTTTGAAAAGAAATAAACTTTATGGCTGGTAATGGTGACACATGCCTGTAATTCCAGTGACTCAGGAGGCAGAGAGAAGAAGATGACAAATTCGAGGCCAAAGGCAGCCTGTGTAATTTAATCAGACCCTGACTCATGATAAAAAATAAAAAATGGGCTAGGGGTATAGCCCCGTGATAGAGCACTTGCAAAGCATGTGCAAGGCCCTGGGCTCAACCTTCAAGTACTACAGATAGCCAACCAAGCAACCAACCCCACCAACAGCAACAAAACAACTTTATCCCTTAGAGCAGTTTTAAGTTAATAGCAAATTGAGCAGAAATTGCAGTATATTCTCTGTTCCTCCTACCCCCACTAGCCTTCTCATTGTCAACAGTCTATACCAGAGTGGTACTCCATGGCACCTAACAACAACAACAATGAAACTACAAACACAAAATTATCACCCAGAGTCCACAGTTTACATCAATGTTCTCTCTTGGTGGTGTATATTCTATGAGTTTGAGCAAATCTGTAATGACATTTACCCATGCATCCTCCATTGTAGTATCACACAAAATAATTTCAGGGCCCTAACAATCTTCTGCCTGCAGCCTTACCACTGTGGCGTCAAATCCCGTCAGATCTCTGATGCTAAGTGGGGTCGGGCCTGGTTAGTACTTGGATGGGAGAGCCTGGGAACACCAGGTACTGTAGGCTTGGAAAAAGCACCTGGCAACCCACTCCCAAAATGCAACCAGCCATTGAAAACTCTACGAATAGCAAAGAAGCACTAACAATACTGTTTCACCTGTTGTACAGAGGGTCACTATGAGTGGAACACCGACTCCTCAGTACCTAACAATCCTCTGTGCTCTGCCTATTCACCTTGCCCTTCTCAGTGAGCCCTGGCACCCAGTGATCTTTCTGTCTCTTGTTAGGTTGTTGTTAGGTGCCGTCAAGTCGGTATCCGACTCATAGCCACCCTCTGTACAACAGGGGAAACACTATTGTCAGTGCTTCTCTGCTGTTCATAGGGTTTTCAATAGCAGATTGATTTTTGGGAGGGGGTTGCCAGGTCCTTCTCCCAAGCCTACAGCTTCTGATGTTCCCAGGCGGTCTCCCATCCAGGTACTAACCAGGCCTGACCCTGCTTAGCTTTCAAGATCTGATGGGATCGGATGCCACAGGGCTACAGCTGCAGGCTTCTTTTTTAATGGAGCACTCAGGTGATTCTTATTATCAGGCAACTTCTAGAAATACTGACCTAGTAATTAGAATTCAATCCACAATCTACCTTGCAGTTCCCTTTCTTTTCTTTTTTTTTTCCTTCTTCTTCTTCTTCTTCTTCTTCTTCTTCTTCTTCTTCTTCTTTTTTTTTTTTTTTTTTTTTTTTTTTTTTTTTTTTTTTTTTTTTTTTTTTTTTTTTTTTTTTTTTTTTTTTTTTTTTTTTTTTTGTTAGTACTAGGGGGTTGAACCTAGGGCCTCTCACACATGCTTTGCAAGTATTCTATCACTAAGCAGCACTCCTAGCCCATTTTTTACTTTTTATTTTGAGACGGGGTCTTGCTAAATTACTAAGGCTGTCTCTGGACTCAAACTTCCACTGTTCTTGTCTCTGCCTCCCAAATCACTGGGATTACAGGCCTGTGCCATTACACCTGGCTTTATTTTCTAGTTGACATTTATCATTACCACCTATTAGCCCTTTTGACTTAAACCTATTAGTTTTCCCTCCCAAATCCAAATAGAGAATAATTTGACATAGTGAATAAATTATTCAAATCTTTCTCTACCTTTATTCAAAGTGATGTTACATAATAACAGCAATATGATAACATTAGCAACAATATCCAATTGAATGCTTACTATTTGCAATACGCTGGTGTAAATGTTTTACATGTATTTTATCTATTTAGTTCCAGGTAATGTTATCATCCCTATTCTACAGATGAGGGGAAATGAGGTATAGGCCTTAGTAAAATGGAATCTCATCCTGGAGAGTAAAATAGTATCTCATCCTAGTGCCCCAAAAGACAGAATGGAACCAGCATTTAAAGGAACATTTGCCATATCAGCCTATTTTTATTTCCACATTTTGACCTTAGGTAGATAAGGATGAGTTAATCGTACTCCTCATTAGCATCATTTTACTGTACCAAGCTTTCTTTTCCATTTAGTTTATTTTTATTTGTTTTAATTTTCTCTTCCAGTTGTAATCCCCTCTGATTTTCCCTTTTGCCTCGTAGGGGCCCACTCTAATGGGCCCAAAATGTATCTTCAGACATGTCTGTGTCTTTCTAAGACATTCGGTGCTGTTATATGTGTGTGCAGGTTTTAAATTTACACAAATGTAATTGTACTGTATAGCTTGTTACTTTTTTAAAAAAAATTAACACTTTGCTTTTAAGCGTATCCTTGTAATTCTATGTGCCTCTGGTTTTTTGGCTCTGGATCTGTTCTATTTTATTATCCCTTCTCTTGGTGATGGACGTCTAAGTTGCCTCCACTGTCCTACTCCACAAACAACACTGTGATGAATATTTCTCCTTGGGCCTTGTTGTACATGGTGCAAAAGTTTCTCTGTGGTATTTAATTTCACTAAATACTGTTAGATCATTCTCCAAAACAGCTTCAACAATTTACACTCCCACCAGCAATGTTGGTTTTCTTTAAGCTCTTCTAAGAGAATCAGACATTTGGTTGATTACTGTCCCTGAGTCGTCGTACTAATTATTAGTATTTAATAAGCAGTGCATTGGAACCTTACTAAAGGCAAAAGGAGTTGATGATAGACTCAAAATTAGGCCATAGAAGAATTTCAAACCAGTACACGTATTTGTCCCTGCAAATTGCTTTGCAACTTGGATTTGTCTATGTAGTCATTTTTGAAAGTACAACAGTCTCTGCAATATCATTTCAGGTAAAAGAAATGCTTTCACAAATAAAGAGTAAGTAAAACTTCTCTGTCAATTAAGCTAAAAATCAAGTATTCAAATAAAAACCAAGCAAGAAATAGATATTTATGTCACCAACTTATTTATAAAGTAGTAATAAATCTCAAGGATATTTTTTCCCAAAGTTATTACCCAGCAAAGAATGTTATGGAGTTTGTGGTTTAACTCTTTCATGTAACATTTACGTGACAGCATTTCTTAAGTAGTATCTGCCATCTAAAATTAAAAATAAAAATTTAGATTTACCCAAACTGCAATCCCAAAGTTATCAAATCACTACAATACTCCGCAATATGGTCATTGTTTGATCATCCATTGTCTCACATGCTTGCTGGTTGCTGGAGAAAGACAATGAAGATTAAAGGAACACACCAAAATATCCTAACCAGTCACATATGTAACATGGGCACACTCTCATTGCTTTTTGTTACTGAGCTCCAGTTCCTCTTCTGACTTTCAATCTGTGCATTTCTAGATTAAATTTCTTCGTTAAAAATTTTTTCTCACTTTTCCATTTAAAACTACCTTTTGAGCAGTGATTTTTAAACAATAATGGATTGTTCCACCGAGCTTTATGATTTGCCCTCTATAAAACCAATCTTTTTTTATTTTTAATTGTACACATTGTTAAGCTGCTTGTAAAGTCAAAACTTTTTATTATATTGTACATTTGCTTTGGAATCTTATGTGATAAAGACTTAATAGGAATTCAATTTTGTATTAATGTGTCCAAGAACACATGTATGCAATACTAAGTAGTTACAAGGTTTATACTACAGAAATTTTATAGATATTTAGGTGATTCAACTAAAATACAAGATTATCCTGCATATAATTCAATGGAAGCAAGTGTTTTTATATACTTTTCGTATCATTACTAGTTTAGCTTATGGTCTAGATGAGTTTACATAAATTTTCGGAAGGGATTGTTACAATATTTGAAAAGTCAAAAACAACTTATTACAATAACTCTAAGGATATAATTATTTGAGATTAGAACACAGTTTCTTTATCAGTTTACCTGATGTTTCTCCTCTGGGACATCCTTTAGGGACGAAAAAAGTTGCAACATATGGGATTATATAAAACAGGATGAAAAGGGGAGATTTGGCTTACCTATGGTGTGTTTTGCTGAGGGAGTTGGTACACATTTGAAGAAACACCAGGCCAAACAGCAGCCAACATCATCCTAATTCATTGTGGCATGGATTTCTGGGCCAGCCTTCAACCCATACATCAACTAGGGATCGTCATTTAAAAGCAGCATAGATTTAAATTTATTTCTTTGATTACTTTCCAGTGTTACACAGCCCAAATACTTAAGCAAAAATTAAAACTGGTCCTGGGTATACAACCCTTCAGTTTGCTGCAAAGAGACTGCTTAGTTTACAGGCTGTCACCAAGGCAACCATCTACTGTGTGTTTAGCTTGGAGAATTGAAGGCAGGACAGTCTCATCAAGGAAGGAAAACAAGTGTTGTACACTCTTTCATGTTGTTATTTGAGTGCTTGAGAAAGTTGGACCCCTGTGTACATCCACGTTTGAAACAGTTGCCATTATCACCGTACTCATTGACACTTCTCCAGGAAAGATATACCTCTGTAATCTCTGTCATGTGCCAGAAGGTCCCTTTTCAAATCTGAAAAGGTCGCAGAGCAAGAATACAGATTGTCCTTGAAGTGGTTGTATTCTAGACCCACATTTGGGAAAGTAGGTGTAGAAATCCTTATGTTAGAGCACTTTTTTTTTTTTTTTTTTTTTTGTCTAGATAGGCTGTGTTATTCTGAAGCAAAAGCTTCAGCAAATGGACTGTATTTTTGTCTGACTCATAAACCACAATAAAACTAGCTGAAAGAGAGTGGAGTATGGAAACTTACTCATAAGGAAGTAGACCTCTCGTACTCCAGAACATTAGGTCAGCTGGCATTCATGTGTTGGTGATATTTTCCTGCCACTAATGGAAGGGTGCAGTTGTCTCTTCTCTAAAAATGTGTGTAACATTGTATAGTCTCAACTGAATGGAGTACATATTTATATCTGGGAACTCTTCAGATGCCTTTTAAAACATGAAGCTTTATTTCCATTGTGTTTTATTTTCTGTATAACTATTTATGCTAATTTTTGCATTTTCATTGCTTGGCCAATTTCTTTCTTTCTTTCTTTTTTTTTTTTTTTTTTTTTTTTTTTTTTTTTTTTTTTTTTTTTTTTTTTTTTTTTTTTTCCGGTACTGGGAGTTGAACCTAGGGCCTTGCGTTTGCATGCTCTGCAAGTGCTGGACCACTGAGCTGCACCCTCAGCCCATTTTTTTACTTTTTGAGACAGGGTCTCGCTAAATTACCCAGACTGCCTCTGGTCTTGAATTTGCAATCCTCCTGTCTTCGCCTCCGGAGCCTCTGGGGTTACAGGCGTGCGCCACCACGTCCGGCCAGCCAATTTCTTATTGTAACTTCAATATATTCTTTCCCATTATCTGTACTGAGAGGGAGCTGATGAAGTGAAAGAACACAAGCCTGAAAGACAGACCTGGATTTCATTCTTAGCTCCATGAACTGGCTATCTAACCCCGTGACAGGTTGTACCTGGGAAACCTTATTCGGCTGGGGATATAGCTCAGAGGTAGAGTTTTTGCCTAATATGCACAAGACCCTGGGTTTATTCCCCAGGAAAAACAAAAGTCAGGGCCACTTTGTTAAACGATTATTTTGTTGTTTATTCAAAATTCAAATTTAACTTGTTGTTGTTGTTAGGTGCCGTCGAGTTGGTATCCGACTCATAGCCACCCTCTGTACAACAGGGGAAACACTATTGTCAGTGCTTCTCTGCTGTTCATAGGGTTTTCAATGGCAGATTGATTTTTGGGAGGGGGTTGCCAGGTCCTTCTCCCAAGCCTACAGTTTCTGGTGTTCCCAGGCGGTTTCCCATCCAGGTACTAACCAGGCCTGACCCTGCTTAGCTTCCAAGATCTGACGGGATGGGATGCCACAGGGCTACAGCTGCAGGCTCAAATTTAGCTGGGTATCCTATATTTTTAATTATAAAATCTGGCAACACTACTTGCTGGCCTTCAGAGTCCTCAGCAGTATAGTTGGAAAAATGATGTCCTCTTTGCAGGGATGATTCAATTGCCTATGCAGAAAATCTAAAAGAATTGACAAAATAAGTAAATAAATAAAAATAAAAATTCTTGGAAATAATAAGCATAGTGGATTTTAGGGCAGTGAGACCATTCAGTGATACAGTAATGGTTGATATATATTGGATATATAGTTCTCAAAACCCAGTAATGTACAATACAAAAAGTGTAAAAATGATTGTAAACTTCACATTTTACACTAATATCTATGTTATTGTTAGTAATAACATTGATATTGTTTCAACAATTATGAAAAATATACTATATCAATAGAAAATGTAAATTATGGGGGAATTTTTTCTGCATGTGAGGGGAGGGGTATGTAGGAACTCCCATATCAATTTTTTTTGAAAAATCTAAAACTGCTCAAATAATTTTTAGAAGACTGGTATTGGATGGGAGACATTTTTACATGAATAAAACCAGAAAAAATTCATCACCAAAAGACCTGCACTACAACATGTGCTACAGGAAATTCTTCAGTGAAACAGGAAATGACATCAGGTGGGAACAGTAGCTAAGAGGAAAGCATAAAGAATATCAAAAACATTAAATATGTGGGTAAATATAAAAAAGAAGGTGATGAGGTAAATGGACTCTTATAGTTGGAAGGTTCTTATATTTTGTGAGAAGTGATATAGTCAATTAACAATAAATAAATTGTGAAAAGTCAAGAATGAATGTTTCATTCTTAGATTAACTATTAAAAATGCATAGGTATAACTAATAAACCAAAAAGATATGTTAAAATGCAATTCCAAAAAATTTTTTAGTTAATCCAAATATAAAAATATTAAAAGGAGCAAAGAATAGATGGGAACAAATAGAAGAAAAATAGCAAGATAGTAGATATCAACTCAATCATACAAATAATTATATTGACTATAACTAGAAGGTAGAGTTTGTTATAATGGACAAAGAAGAAGACCCAAACTATAAACCATATATCAGCTTGTCACACTGTGGGGCTTGAGTGTTTTTGTGATGCTGAAAGCTATGCTCCCAGAATTTCAGATACTAGCAAGTCACTCATGGTGGATAGGCTTCAGCTGAGCTTCCAGACTAAGACAAACTGGGGAGAAAGACCCAGCAGCTCACTCCTGAAACAATTAGCCATTGAAAACCCTGTGGCTAGCAGAGAACCACTATCAAATATAATGTCAGAAAATGAGCCCCTCAGGCTGGAAAGCATTCAAGAAATGACTGGAGAAGAGTTGTTTCCTCAAAGTAGAGTCGACTTTAATGATGGAAATGGAGTAAAGCCCCTATGACCTCCATTTGCTGATGTGGCACAACTCAAAGTGAGAAAAAATATAGTGGCTGGAACATTGGGCTCAAACATAAAAGGATTGTGTGTATGACATAGTGTTGGGGAATGTTTCGTTCTGTTGTACATAGGGTTGCTATAAATCAGATCCTACTTTATGGCACATAACAACAACAACAACACACACATGAGGCTTATTTACTTTTTATTGAGTATACAAATAATGGGCAGGAAAGGCAGCTGGTCTGTGATCCATTTTTCTGCCATTATTGAGGGTGAAGGTGGAGACTCAAGATGCTCCTAGACACTGGACAAGTTTTCCTTCTGGTGGTCAAAATGTTCAAAACCTGGCCCTGACAGCCATACTCCTCTGAGTTTTGGTAACTTCCAAGTCCCATGAGGCTGTATGATCCAATATAATCCCTCCATACCACTATATTTCCATGTTATTCCATACTTCTGTTATGACCCTGAACAGAGTCAGCCTTGTTTTGGAGTTTTTTTATGGCCCTGTTAGATTCTAGTTTCTGGAGGATAAGGAATATGTTTTTTTACCTTTATATCCTCTGCTGTGTTTTTTACATGTAGAAGGTTCACAGTGAATATTTCTAGAACTAAATGTATGCCTACAACACCTCAAAAACATGGAGAATTTTATGCATTAGCATTTCACTCACTAAATAAGAATTTCAAGTTCTCAGCAGAGCTATGTTATTATTACATTCTGGCTAGGAGGAAAGGAGGAGAACTAATTTCAGGAAACATTAGTGCCAAATGAAATGCTGTAAGGAGAGTCTTGAAAGGAATGACAATAATAGATTTGAATCCAGTGTTAGCTGTGAGAGAATGAATAATTTAGGAATGCTTGGGAACTCCTGATGTATTCAGTAGAAAAGGATTAAAGGTTTTACAAGTTTTACAAAGAACTTTTCTGCTGAGGCAGCAGTAGTTTGAACGTGAGCGATATCCCTGGCGTGTTAACCATGATTTATTTGTCCCTTGCAACATATTGTGGGAAAATGTGGAAGATTTTTTTTTTCAGGAAAAAGACAAAGGACCTTCCTGTTGCTTATAAGGAACACAAACTTTCTACAAGCACTTTGCCCTACATCTCTTCTTTTCTACTTAGAAAAGTGGTGGAAGGAGTAGGGGATGGAAGGAAGAAGGCAAGATAAATAGGACATCTTAGTCACAGCAACTGCAGATATATGAAAAATGAGGATTTCTTATGATTCCAAACAGGTGACTGGTTTCATTAACTAAGGTGTTTTGCAACTCAGAAAAATGTTGGGAGAAGGAAGGTCTTCAACTCTATGACATGGAACCAAATATGACATTCCTTAAGGCTCTGGCTCCCACAAATGGGTGGCCATCAGCTTCATCTGGAGAGATTTTATAAAACATAGATTCTCACCAAGGATAGTGGCATGAGCCTATAATCCCAGTGACTTGGGAGGCAGAGGCAAGAAGCTCTCAAGTTTGAGGCCAGAAGCACCCTGCTTAAATTAATATGACTGTCTCAAGATAAAAAGTAAAAAATGGGCTGGGAGTGCAACTCAGTGGTATAGTGCTTGCAATGTATGTCCAAGGCCCTTGGTTCAACTCCCCAGTGCTACAAACAAAAACAAAAACAAAACAAAACAAATAGATTCTTGCAATTTTCTTGCCATTCTACAGAAAAACAAGGAAAGGATTTGAAATCTTTTTAGGAGTGGAATACAAATGGCCACTCATACATGTAAAATTGTTTAACTTCAAGGATCAGGGATTGTATTTGGTAAAGCACACTGGCAGAAATATAAAACATTGGTAATATTAAATGTTGTAAGAAGTATGTACTTTTGCCCAACCTGTTGGTATCTATTACAGTACTCTAGAGTAATTGTCATAGGTCGTGACAGATGCAGGTAGAATGATTTTTTTACTCTAGTATTTAAAAACACATTTCTTATGAAGAAAATTTTAAACATGCTAAGTAAACAGTATAGTATAATGCACAGCCATTCACTCATTACCTAAGATTGATATTAATAATAATAAGCTGTAAATAGTCTACATGTTAAGCCATAGAAGACTGATAAATAAAAGGTTGTACATCCATTCTTTGAATTTGGGAATGCCCCTGTGGTAGTATAAAAAAGGAGGAGAGAGCTTCATATAATATCCTAAATGGGCTCCAATTCACATATTTAAGTCAAAAAGGTGAGTTGCCAGTAATACATATGGTGTGATGCTGGAATGATGAGGAGGTTCACAGAGTATGCCTAAGAGCTTCCCCTACTACTTACTAGGAATGGGACTTGGACAAGCTATGTTTTTTCTGCCTCAGTTTCCTCATCTGTAAAATAGGGATGTATAATAATAGTATCTATCTCATAGAGTTATTGCGAGAACTAAGTGAATAGAAATAAAGCACTTAGAAGAATGTCCATATTAAGTGCCATTCTTATTGGTGCAAAAATTGATTAAAAAGAAGATAAAACTATTTCTCCACCCACCAATATGTATGTAAAAACTTATGTATTTTGGCAGTGTGGGAATTGAAAAGTCAAAGAGGTCATACACTTTATGCATATTATTGGAAATAAAACATTCCTATTACTTGTATAATACTTAATATAAATTAAAATACAGATTCCCAGGCTGTACCTTTGGTGACATGCAGTGATAAGAATAGCCAAAGAATAAACAAAAAGGGAACATATGAGATTAACTGCAGCAACATAGCAGAAGTAGTAAAGATGGAAATTCTTTTCTATTTTATTGAAAAATTTTAATGTACAATTTAATGGGTTTCATTATGACATGGGTTTCATTGTGACGTTTCCATATATGCATTTCATTGTACATTGCTCACATAACTTCCCCCTTACAATCTCATGACCCTCCTCCCCTATCCCCACTCTCCCACCAACAATATTTATACTTGCATGTCTTTTTGTGAGAATATTTATCTATAGAGCTGGGTGCGATGGTGCACGCCTGTAATCCCAGTGGCTCCGAGGCGGAGGCAGGAGGATCTCAAATTTGAGAACAGAGGCAGTCTGTGTAACTTAGCGAGACCCTATCTCAAAAAGTTAAAAAAAAAAAAAAGGGCTGAGGGTGCAGCTCAGTGGTCTAGCACTTGCAGAGCATGCAAGCGCGAGGCCCGGGGTTCAACCCCCAGTACTGGAAAAAAAAAAAAGAATATTTATCTATATATGTGCATCCCAATTTTGATTTAAGTCCAAACTTTTTTCTATAGTGATCTACCTTTTTACATTCTCAGCAGTATTAGATAAGTGATTTAGTCTATTTACGTTATTGCCAGCCTTTGGTATTATTGCTATTATTATTATTATTATTACATTTTAGCTATTCTTGTAGTTTTATTTCTATCTTCCCCCCTTTTCCCACCATGCTAATAAAATTATGCTATTTACATTGAGGTTGACCTCTCCCCCTTCATTTGTCCTCATTGACCTTCCTCCCCCTCCTGTTTTCTCCAATCATTGCTTCCCTGTGCTGGATCCCTCCCTCCTTCTTTCCACTCCTTAAATTTTACCTTCTATGCTAAGTTTAATTGAGCTTTTTATCATGTTTCAATTTATGTATAGGATTTTTTTCCTTCCTTTAAGTTTGATTCAGTTCCCACATATGAGTGAGAACATATGGTAGTTCTCTTTTGGGGCTTGTGTTCATTCTCTTAAGATGATGTTCTCCAATTCCATTAATTTTGCTGCAAATGACATTATTTCATTGTTTTAAATTGCTGAGTAGTATTCCATTGTGTATATGTCCCATAATTTTTTTTATCCATTCTTCTGTTTTATGGGCACTTTGGTTGATTCCATATTCTTCCTATTGTGAAAAGTGCTGCATTGAACATGGAGATGCAGGTGTCTCTGTGGTATGATGACTCATCTCCCTTTGAGTATATTCCCAATAGTGATATAACTGGGTCATATGGCAGAGTTATTTTTATTTTTCTGAGGTAACTTCATATTGATTTCCAAAGTGGTTGAACCAATTTACAGCCCCATCAAGAGTGTAAGAGGGTTCCCTTTTCTCCACAACCTGGCCAGCATTTGTTGCTATTTGTTTTATTGACCTTGGCCATTCTTACTGGAGTAAGGTGGAATTTCAGAGTTGTTTTGATTTGCATTTCCCTAATGGCTAGGGATATTGAGCATTTTTTCATGTGTTTCATAGCCTCATGAACTTCTTCATTTGAGAACTGTCTGTTCAGTTTCTTTGCCCACTTGTGTATTAGATGATTTGTTGTCTTGAGAGTTGCTTTCTTGAATTTTTTGTAAATTCTGGAAATTAGTCCTCTGTCTGATGTATAGGATGTGAAGATTTTCTCCCATTCAGTGAGGACTTCCTTGACTCTATTGATTATTTCCTTTGCTGTACAGAAGGTTTTTAATTTCATGTAATCCCATTTATCTATTCTTGTTGCAATTTCCTGAGCAATTAGAGTCTTATTAAGGAAATGTTTTCCTATGCCTGTATGTTAGAGAGTATTGCCTATCTTTTCTTCAAGTAATTTTAAAGTCTCTGGTTTTATGTTAAGGTCTTTCATCCATTTCGAGTTAACTCTCATGCATATTGAGAGGTGTGGGTATGTTTTCATTTTTCTGCAAGTGGATATCCATGTTTCCCAGCACCATTTGTTAAAAAAGTTATGCTTTCTCTAATTTGATTGCTTAGCTCCTTTGTCAAAGATCAGGTGGCTACAGATGTGTTGGTATATCTCTGGGTCCTCTATTGTGTTCCACTGGTCTTCAGGCCTATTTTTGCACCAGTACCAAGCTGTTTTTGCTACTACAGCCCTGTAGTATAGTTTAAAGGCAGGGATTGTGCTCCCACATGCACTAGTTTTGCAGCTTAAGAGTGTTGTGGCTATATGTGGTCTTTTGTGTTTCCATATGAATTTTTGGATCATTTTTCCTATTTCTATAAAGTCTGTCATTGGAATTTTGATGGTAATTGCATTAAATCTACAGATTGCTTTAGGTAGGATGGCCATTTTTACAATATTAATTCTCCCAATCCATGAGCAGGAGAGGTCCTTCCACCTTTTAGTATCCTCTGTGATTTCTTTCTTTAATGTTTTGAAATTTTCCTGTGGAGATCTGCAGGATCTCTGTTTAGGCTGATTCCAAGGTATTTACATTTCTGGTGGGCTACCATGAAAGAGATTGTAGCTTTAACTTCCTTCTCTTCCTGCTCCCAGTTGGTATAAAAGAAGGCTACTGATTTGGGGGGACTGGGATTTAACTCAGTTGGTAGAGCGATGCTCTGAAGTCTCTGAGGTCCTGGGTTCAATTCCCAGCACCACAAAAATGGGAGGTGGATGTGGCAATCCACTCCTGAGTCAATCCTGAAATAATCAGCCATTGAAAACCTTATGAAGGTTGCTATGAGTCAGACACAACTAGATGGCATCTAACAGCAGCAGCAGCAGCAACAACAACAACAACAACAACAACAACAACAACAACTGATTTTTGAGTGTTAATTTTGTATCCTGCCACTTGGCTAATGGAGTTAATTAGGTCTAAAAGTTTTCTAGAAGAGATTTTGGGGTGCTTTAGGTAAAGTATCATGTCATCCACAAATAAGGATAATTTGACCTCTTCTTTGCCTGTCTGTATCGCTTTTTTTCCTCTAGTCTAATTGCCCTGGCTAGGACTTCAATCACAATGTTAAATAAGATAGGAGAGAGTGGACATTCTTGTCTTGTTCCAGATCTTAGAGGAAAAGGTTTCAATTTTTCTCCATTTAATATGATGTTGGCTGTAGGTTTGTCGAAATGGAAATTCTTAAACATTAGTAACTAGACTAAAGTGAATGTTCAAAGGATCTGAGGAGCAGATCAGCAGCCATTTGGAGATATTATTGCTGTGAAAATAGTTAACGGGACTCAGAACAGTGTGACACAAAAGAAGGTCAGGGGTAGGTCTAAGATTTTGAGATTTATTAATCATCTGTGACTGGAACAGGTCACCATCCCACACAAGGAAAGATTCGGGGTTAAATAAGAACTTACATGTGGAAAATAGAGTAATTAATTACTCTGTTTCCTACATTCTGAGCTCGAGATCCATTAATATATTTAGAAAATATAAACACATAAACCTGGCAAAGCATTGTCCTGTCTGGATCTCCCAGACAAGAAGTTATCAACATAAGGACTGGAACAAATTGTTCTTGACTTATTATCATCTTGAAGAACTCAATCACTCTACATCTGAAACTTCCTGAACAGGCACACTGTTTTCTATTTTTGTTTCCCATTTCCTAGAATAGTACTAGGCACAGAATAGCTGCTTTCAACAAATGTTTGTTGAGTGAAGTGGCTGAATGAATGGTGAGTGAATGAAGATCAAATTACTTTTCTCCAAATTCTCTGGAGACTCCTCACCTAGGTGACTACTTTCTGGTTCAAAAAATAGTATAGAATGTACGATTGTGTGTGTGTGTGTGTGTGTGTGTGTGTGTGTTCTGAAGTCACTTAAAATATTTTTCTTATTTATTTATTTATTTATTTATTCAATTTTGACCCAGGGTCTCAGTGTGTAGCCCAGCCTGGCCTGGAACTCACTAAGTAGACCAGGCTGACCTTGAACTTGTATTGCTCCTCCTGCCTCAGCCTCCCAGAGTGCTGGGATTACAGGTGTGAGCCACCACATCCAGCGCACTTAAATATATTTGTACCACTGTATTTACAAAGAGCTTTAAGAAATTGGATAACCATCATGCATCCTTTTCTAAACCATATTATAGTTACTTCTGTCTCATCTCTGTGCCCTCAGATTGTGAGAACAAAGCAGGCAAGGATTATTTTTCTTTGAATCCCTTCATAGGATTGGCCACAGAGCCATTACAGTAGACACTTGATAAATATTACTGAATGAATGAAAAAAATGCTGTCTTATAATTTAATTTAGAGAATTTCTCTTTGAAGTTTCTTGTTCTTGCAGTGTCTTCCTCTTCTAGTGGTACTTTCCATTGCAATCATTCTGTGGGTGGCATCACAGAGAATTCCTGATTCTCCCTGCTCAGGGCCATCAAGGTAGAGGAGGATGGTGCAGTCCCATGGCTGCTGCTCCTTTCACAAACAATGTTTTCTCTATCACTAGGATCTAATTAAACTGTTATGCCCTCTCATTCCTCTGAGGGCTAAGCTGAGGGTGATTTTTCCAGGCTCTAATCTTTTAAATTGCCTACGAGTCAAAATATCTCCCCATGGCCATTATTGGTAACACCTTGAAATAACTGAATTATACCAGAGAGGAAACACTCTTGCCAGGAAAAGCCCTTGCCTTTGGATGTGGAGCAAAATAGCTCTTAATACTGGAGAAACAGAATTTTTTCTGCTTTATGAGCCAGTGAAAATCTAATAAAAGTGTTTCTCCCCTGGGTATTTTACATCATTAGCATCCTGGCTTCACACTTCACTTTAACAAATAACTTACTTTTAAAAATTTCTCCAGGGAGAAGATGAGAAGTCAAAAAATATCTTGGAAGAAAGCCTTACCTAGCAACCTGATAAGGCAGTTTCATAGAGTTTCTAAAATTGAACTTCATGTAGCAAAATCTTTGGGATTTTTGTTTGTTTGTTTGTTTCTGATTTTGGTGTATACTGAAACTTCTTCATGGTTAATCAAGGATGAAAAAAGTAATGTTTTGCCTGTCAGCAAATGCACTTTATAGTTTTCACAGTACATTCATTATAAATGTTACTATACTATACTATAATTGATTGCCTATTCCAGGCAGAACATTGTGCTGTTTTACATATGAACATAGAACTTAATCTTTATCACAATCATACGTAGTAATAGGTATTACAAGTCCCATTCTACTAATAGAAACAAGTTTAGAAAAGTTAAATAATTTGCCCAAAGACATATGGCTGATAAATAACTGAACCTGAATCTGATCTTAAAACCCATAGACTTACTTCACTTACTTCACTTACTTCACTTAAAAAGAAACAAACCAAAAAATCTTGTCCCTTTTATTTGTACAAATCTCCCTATGTCTGTACTTGTCTTTTTTCTCCCTTCTTTCTCTTCTCAAAAAAGGTCAGCCTCACCAAATACTTTAATCTGTTCAACTGCACGTTCTGAATTCCTTCTATGCCTTGCTGCAAATTCCAGGGGGTGCTATTCACAAGGTGTTCTCTGTGGGTGGCACTTCTTGAAGCCACACTTTAGAACACAAGAGGAGTCCCCTGGAGTAGAGTGACTATAAGCTCTGTGGGTTTCCTCTCCTCCCACCTTACTAAGAACTGCCTCCTTCAACTCCTATCTCTCCTTTATCATCAGTCTCTTACTGGAGTATTTCCATCAGCATAAAACAGATCTATTATCTTCTGACTTTAAAACATACAAACAGAAAACTGAGAAACAACCAATCACCCTTGACTCTATATTCCTCTCTCCATTGCTTTTTTCAACAGCAGTCAATATTTACCATCTTAAACAGTCTCTGTCAGGTTCTGTGCCATCTTTCTTTCTTTGCTTCCTATTTCTCTGGCTACTCTTCCTTTCTCTTTTGCTGGAGCCTTTCCCTCTATTCATTCTCTAAATATAAAATTTTCTCAGGCTTTATATGAAGTGTCTTTTCTTCTCTTCCTACATTCTTAAATCAGCTCACTTGTTCTTGTGATTTCAAATGCCATCTCAACTCTAACTTGTACCTTCACCTCAGGTCTCACCTGTGAGTCCTATTCCCATAGTCACTTTTCTCCATGACAACTACCCTTGACTATCTTGTGATATTCAAACTTAATATGTGCCAAACTGAATTTTTTTTTCCTTGCCTCTTCCTTGTCTCAGGAACCACCCATATATGGTTGCTTACACCAGATATCTGAAAATTATCCTTGATCCTTACCTTTCCCTTATCCCTGAATTCAATGCATCAGCAAGTCCTTTGTTTCAAAATACATATCAAATATTTTCACCTCATCTGTTGACCATCTTACTCAAACCCTCTACTTCATCTCTGAAAGGATGGTTTAATAGTCTTTAGCTGTTTCTACTGCTCCTTTTGCTGCTTGCCCAACTATTCTTTAATATGTAAGTTGGGTCACATTGTCTTCCTGCTTAAAATGTTTTAGTGACATCTCTTGTAAAATTCAACCCCTGTCCAGCGGGCCTATCTGGTTTGGCCCCCGCCTACTTCTTCAACTTCATCACAAACACTGTGTTCAAGATACAAGACCCTTGTTTAGTTCAGCAGACAGATCAGACTTTCCTACCTTTCAAGCCCTGGACATGGTATTCTCTCTGCTTAGAAACCTTCCCATCTAACCTGGCTGCCTTCATCTTATCCTTTACCTTTTCACGAAGATGCTTCTTGTCAAGGTTACCAATGAGTTCCAAGTTGCTAATAGTGATATGGATACCCATGTTATTGTTGTCTGTAGGTGCTGTCAAGTCATGTCCAACTCATAGCGACCCTCATAGAGTTTTCAATGGCTGATTATTTCGGGATTGCCTCGGGAGTGGATTGCCACATCCTTCTCCGATTTTTGCAGTGCTGGGAATCGAACTTGGGACCTCAGAGACTGCAGACTGGCACACTACCAACTGAGCTAAATCCTAACCTCATGGATACCCATAGTAACTCTTTTTCCCATTCATGTAGCAGATTTCCAGCTTCTATACTACTGTATCTATGTCTTCATATCCCTGGAACCTAGTATCATGGTTGACTTCTAATAGGTGTTTTATAGGTGGGTGCCATTCCACACACCTATGATGTCAGCTATCTGGGAGGGTAAGGCAGGAGGATTGCAAGTTGGAGGCAAGAGGTCAGACGGTGCAACTTAGAAAAACCCCTGTGTCAAAATAAAAAAGGGGTTGGGAGTGCAGCTCAGTGCTACAGTACTTGCCTAGCGTGTGTGAGGCCCTGGGTTCAACCAACAGTACTGCCAAAAAAGGTGTTTTGTAAATGTTTATAAATGAATGAAGGTGCAAGGTGAGACCTCTTGGGAAAGACTGCTATCGTAGTAACCCAACCCTTCACTACTGTAGTGAACAGAATCTAGGAGCATCAAGAGACAGGGGTTCAAGGATTGGCACTGGTAATAACTACTGGTTGTTAAAATTCTTTTGATCTCTGGCTTCCTCATTTGCTCTACCCCTATAAATAAATCTTTGATATCTCTAACTCTTTTAAGATTGAGTATTTTAAGTATTTTTGCTGCATTTTCTAGTCCTCTACTTCTAGCTTCCCTTTGTGGGTTGCGATATTTGTGAAATGAGGTTTAATTTTTAAAATGTGTAATTATGAAAAGCTTCAAACCTAAACAAAAGTAGAAGAAATCGTACAATAAACACCCATGTACCTATCATCCACTTAATTCTCTACTTACAACTTTTATTTCATTCCTATTCCACCTACTTTCTCCCTTCTATTAACTTTGAAGCACATCCTAGACATGTTATCATTTCATTTGTAATGTTTCAATATGTGTGAGATAGATCTTTTTCTTTTTTCTTTTGAGACAGGGTCTCACTATGCAGCCCAAAATAGCCTTGAACAAGAGATTCTCCTGCCATACCCTCCCAAGTGCTGTGATTCAGGTGTGAGCCACCATGCATTTATTCAACAGCATATTGCTCTTCCTGGAAACTAGATAACTAGCATATGGTGATTTTGTTTCATAACTTAACCAAACTGGGTAAATTCTTTTGGGGGTGGGGTAGTAGGAGTTGGTGGCTTTATAGCACCTAGCTGAGTGCCTGGGAATCAATAAATCGAGTTTTTTTTCCATTCTGTACTACAGAGTTGAATCAAGAGCCTTGCATACTTGTGCATCCTCTCTCTCTCTCTCTAATTTATTTATTGTGAGACAGGGTCTCGCTAAATTACCCAGGCTGCCTCTGGCCTCCAACTTGAACTTGTGATCCTTCTGCCTCTGCCTCACAAGTTGCTGGGATTACAGACATGCACCACTCTGCCCAGCAATAAATCAAGGTTGAATGAAAACAAACCTAATATGCTTCAGGTTTTCTTTTTCTTTTTCTTTTTCTTTTTTTTTTTCAGTACTGGGGATTGAACCCAGGGCCTTGTGCTTGCATGCTTTGCAAGTGCTGTACCACTGAGCTGCACCCCCAACCCATTTCTTTAGTTTTTGAGACAGAGTCTCCCAAAATTATGCAGATTGCCTCTGTTCTCAAACTTGCGATCCTCCTGCCTCTGCCTCCTGAATCACTGGGATTACAGGCGTGCGCCACAGCTCGCTTCAGGTTTTTTTAATATAATTTTGTCCACACAAGTGTAAGGCCTTATCTTACCCTGCTTCTGTTACTTTTCTGTAAACATTACGGTACAGACTATTTTCAAATATTATTAGACCGGGTAGAGGAGTGGAAGGTTTACTAAATCATTCCTGGAAGGACTCACAGGGGGCGGGGCACCAAGGGGGCGGGTCTGCGGAGACCACGCCCACTTCCCCGCCCACTGTCGCTCACCGCTCACCTCCCCTCACTTTTCTCTTCTTCCCGGCAGTCCTAGCGCCGGGTTCGGCGCTCCTCAAGATGGCGGCTGACAGTGAGGTGAGTTCTTTCCTCCCTACCTATCCCTCACGCGAAGTTCGCTCCTCCACGTAATCGCTCCGGGGCTCAATCTCTTTCTTTCTTTTCCTCCTCTTCTCGCAGCCCGAGTCCGAGGTATTTGAGATCACAGATTTCACCACTGCGTCCGAGTGGGAAAGGTGAGTCGCATCTTTGCTTACCAGTAACCTGGGCCCTGGCGTTCCCCGGTTGCTTCTTTGACCCAAACAATTCTTGTGACGCCAGTTCTGCGAGAAAAGTAAAACCGTGGCCCTTGCGTCTTCCCCTCCTCCTTTCAGTGGTCAGCCACAAGCCTCTTGCACGTCTCGCGGTTGACAAGCCCAGGGCCGCCCCAATCAGCCAAACCCTTGAGATTCAGGCTTTCAGAAAAAGTTTTGTTTACTTCTCAGACCGCTTTCCTTACACTTCTGCCCGCCTGTAGAAACAGTTTCTGAGGTTACCACTACTCTTCCTGTTTTCATTTCCGTTTAATCCATTTTGCTATCATAAGCAAAAAAGTTGGTTGTTGCTTTTTTTCCCCCCATGTACATCAG
This sequence comes from Pedetes capensis, assembly GCA_007922755.1. Taxonomy (NCBI): domain Eukaryota; kingdom Metazoa; phylum Chordata; class Mammalia; order Rodentia; family Pedetidae; genus Pedetes; species Pedetes capensis. Next base: position 40,844 of record VMDO01007793.1, read on the forward strand.
CATACCCTTTTCAGGAAGAAGTCACTCTTCAGAGTATTGGCGGCTATCGATCTGCCACACTCCCACAATCTCCTTCCTATGTTTCATAATAACCTTTTTTTAAAAAAATTACTTTTCATTTTTTGCAAAGTCTGCGTGTGGCTTTGACTCACGTTGTTATATTTCAGTGGGTAATGTGCCCAGGCTTCCTGTGCTTGTCAAACAGAGGAACAGCTTCCGTATGAAACTGTTGTATCACTAAAATTAGTTGAAAGCCAAATTTGTAGAGGAATGATATCTTAGATTGAGAAGTTTCCTGCTCAGAGTCACAGAAACTCTTCAATTTTGTCATGCTGAGTTCAGTATTTAGATTGTTGCAACGTTTTATAGTCTTTTCAGTTGGGAAAGAAAATTTGTGGATATCATGTCAATAGATAGCAGAGGAAAAATTGAAATATCCCTACTGGAATAATGGCCTGTACCCTCTCCTTCCTCAAATGAAGAGTTGGTAAGATGCAACCACACTGACAAGATTTTATTGAGCAGGTACTGTGTGTCAGAGATATACTGAGGAGGGCAACCCAAAACTGTCTGTATGTTTTAAAAAGCTCAGCAAGTAGTTAAAATGTAAGCCAACTATGCTAACTATAAAATAGTGGTATAAAATTGGGATGATGGTGCAGATTGAAAAATTGTTGGAGGTATTTTGGTGGAAAACAAGATAAGAAATGTTACTTTGACAATGGGAAGTTGATGGTGGCTACAGTGGTGGTGAGTGCCTTTATAATAAATCCCAGCTATGTGGGAGGGTGAGCTGATAGAAGGATGGCTGGAGCTAAGGAGATTGAAACCAGCCTGGACAATATAGCAGATCTTGTCTTCCAAAAATTAATGACACCAACAACAAAAACAAAAGGAAAGAAAGAAAAAGAAACTGCGAAATGTTTGTTTAGCCATGAGAAGGGACTGACATTTGCAGAGACAGGTGAGAATGAACTTTTGGGGCTTCATGAAGAAATATGGAGTGAAGTGCTTTCATTTTGGTGGTAAATAAAGTGGGATCAGGTTATGGATAGCCTCCAAAGCTCAGTGAAGGAATCTAGATTTGGTGTTTTTTGTCCATTGATTCTCAAACTTTACTGTGTATCAGGATCATAGATTGCAGCCAGGCACAGTAGTGCAGGCCTGTAATCCCAGCGGCTCGGGAGGCGGAGGCAGGAGGATTGCAAGTTTGAGACCAGAGGCAGTCTGTGTAATTTAGCGAGACCTTGTCTCAAAATGTTAAAAAAAAAATGGGCTGAGGGTGCAGCGCAGTGGTCCAGCACTTGCAAAGCATGCAAGTGTGAGGCCCTGGGTTCAACCCTCAGTACTTGGGAAAAAAAAAAAAGAATCAGATTGTTGGGTTCCACGCTCGGTGTTTTCTAATTATGTAGGTGTGAGGAGTTTCCAACTTTGTATGTTTGAAGTGGTACTGGGAGGCTGAACCCACGGCATCATGCATACTTTGCAAGTGCTTTACCACTGAGCTGCACCCCCAATCCCTTTTTAATTTTTTATCTTGAGACAGGTTCTCATTGAGTTATGCAGGCTGCCTCTGGCCTCAAACTTGTGATCCTCCTTCCACCACGTCAGAGTTGCTAGATTTACAGCCGTACCCCATTGTGCCTGGCCAATAATTTGCTATTCTAACATGGTCCCAGGTAATGCAGATGCTGCTGGGCAGGAGATCACACTTGGAAATAACCACTGTGTAAAAAAATGGTGAGAGAACCTTGATTTTTAGAATGGTCAGGTGATATGTTAAATGTTTCAGGACATGAGGTAAAATGAAGATGAACAACTTTGTTTAATAGTTGTTAGGTGCTATCGATTCATGTCTGACTCATAACAACCCTATGTACAACAGAACAAAACACTCCCCAACACTGCCAGCACTATGTCAGTGCTTCTTTGCTATTCATAGAGTTTTCTGTGTCTTGGGATTGTTTGGGGAGTAGGCTGCTAGGTCCTTCTCCCATTTTTGTGATGCTGGGGATCAAGCGTAGGTCCTCAGAGTACACAGAGCAAGCGGTGCACAGAGCAAGCGGTTAATAGAGCAAGCGGTATACCAACTGAGCTAAACTCTGCCCCTGTTTAATAGTTAGGGTGGTGATTTGGAGACTGCAGAGAAAGGGAAAATAAAGAGGAAGAATTATAAGATATTTCAAAGATATAGGCAGATAAGCCTGATACACAGCAGAATTGTTAAATGGCATCAAGTCCTGTCTGATTCTTAGTAATCCTACGTATAACATAATCAAACACTACCCAACACTGTGTCATACACACGATTTCATTTATGTTTGAGTTCATTGTTGTATCTACTGTATTTCTTCTCATTTTGAGGTACCACATTAGCAGAAGGAGGTCCTGGGGCTTTACTCCATTCCCATCATTAAGGTCAACTCTACTTTGAGAAAGCATCTCTTCCCCAGTCATTTCTTGAATGCCTTCCAGCCTAAGGGACTCAGTGTCCAGCACTATATTTGACATTGCTTCTCTACTATTCATAGGGTTTTCAATGGCTGATTGTTTCAGAAGTGGGCTGCTGGGTTTTTCCTAGTCTGTCTTAGTCTGGAAGCTTAGTTGAAACCTGTCCATTATGGGTGGCCCTGCTGGTCTCTGAATTACCTGTGACATAGCTTTCAGCATCATAGCAACATGCAAACCCTCACAGCATGACAAGCTAACAGACATGTGGTGGATGCATCAGAGTTTGAAGAATCAAACATGCACCTGCAATTTCTTGGCTGAAAGAATGAAGATAAGTAAGTGTCAAAGAAAAGGAGTGTTGTTTTGGACCTGTTGAGTTTGAAATTGATGTCTTAAAGGTAGTTAGAAAAATGTTAATTTGGGTCTTGGAGGATGAGGGGTGAGGAAATGTTAGTGTTTTGAATGGAAAAATGATCACTTTCCCCTAGTTAAATATTTAAAATTTCTTCAGGAGATTATTAATCCTTTAGCTCCTCATATGGAAATACTGTTAACATAGTTATTTAACTGAGGACTATTGCAAAGTAAGGATTTTAGTTTTTGACTTTTATGTTGTTGGTTGTAGAGTGAAACCAGTGTTTTAAATTCATGAGAAAAACTGACTTTTTAAAAAATCTTTTGAGTTTAATGTTTGAATGAAAAATTCTTGTTATTATGTTATATACCATACAAATAATTTACAGAGAGGAGTAAATAGAAGTTCATAACTATTTTTTCATTTTTCTGTTGAGGAAGTGTTTACTGAATATCCATGTGTCCAGCACAATGTGGAAAATTAGAGATTTAGTGTTGTGGTCCTAAGTAAAAACCGGTACTGTTACTAATCTTATTGAACATACAGTCTGGTAGAAAAGACAGACATGAATGAAATAATACAAATAAGTCTGTAATTATAAATTAGCATAATAGCTAGGAAAGAAACTTGGTCTTACAAAAGCATGTGGCAAAAGAACCTAACATAATGCTAGGGATTAAGTGACCTTTCAGCTAAGATCTCGACAACTTTAAAGGAAAAAGTCACTAAATTTTTGTAGTTGAATCTCAGTACTTATGATAGAATATACAGTTTCTCTTTTAGCCAGTATTGCTAAATTCATACAATAAATATTTAGGATATTTTTTTACTCTGAAAGCTATATATTATTTATATTATAGCAATAATACTTAATAGTAAAAAAAATACCTGTAAACCTACCGTGAGGAGATAATTGCTAGTACATTTTTTTGACATATTTCCTTCTAATAGTGTGTCATAGATTTTTTGGATCAAATCATATCATAACTTCTTTCAATAGCTTCCTTTTTTATTTCACATGATATTTTCTTATTTCTTCAAATGTTCTTTAAAAAGTTTTTAATAGGTGCATATTAGTCCATTGGCCTGCAGCCGTAACCCTGTGGCATCTGATCCTGTCAGATCTCAGAAGCTAAGCAGAGTTGGGCCTGGTTAGTATTTGGATGGGAGACCACCTGGGAACACCAGGTGCTGTAGGCTTGGGAGACAGACCCTGCAACCCACTCACAAAAATCAATCAGCCATTGAAAACCCTATGAACAGCAGAGAAGCACTGACAATAGTGTTTCCCCTGTTGTATGTAGGGTCACTATGAGTCAGATACCAACTTGAAGGCACCTAACAACAACAACATTAGTCCATTGAGCGTGTGTAGCATTAACTTACAACTGTTTGCTGCAATAGGACATTAAAGTAACTTCTAGCTTTTTACCTTTATAAGTACAGGGTATGCTTTGTTGTTGTTGTTGTTAGGTGCCGTCGAGTCGGTATCTGACTCATAGCGACCCTCATAGGGTTTTCAATGGCTGACTGTTCCGGGATTGCCTTGGGAGTGGATTGCCAGGCCCTGCTCCCATTTTTGTGGTGCTGGGAATTGAACTTGGGACCTCAGAGACTGCAGCACAGCGCTCTACCCACTGAGCCAAATCCCAGCCCAGGGTAAGTACTCTAAAAATAAGTTTACATATTTACAAAAGAATAAATAAAAATTAAGATATATCCATAGATGTGCAAAAATTTCCGTGAAATATACACAGCAGACACTTAGAATATAGCCTAGTAGAAGAGGGTTGCATAGCATGCACAAGGCCCTAGACTTTATCCCAAGCATCAAAAGAAAAGAAACAAAAAAAACCCCTCACTCTTGCTTAGGCTATATTCTAAGTGTCTGCTGTGTATATTTCATGGAAATTTTTGCACATCTATGGATATATCTTAATTTTTATTTATTCTTTTGTAAATATGTAAACTTATTTTTAGAGTACTTGTTTTCAAGCTAATAATTGTCATTTGATTGAATTCCCCCAAGGTGAATTAGTGTGTGAATTAATAGTTTTTAATTGAAAAGAGTCACAAATTCTGATATCATTATTATCATTACTATTTTAAAACAAATGTGAATATTAATTCATAATGCTACTGAAGAAACACATCTGATATCTTTGAGTACAGTTTGACTAGAATTAACTCTAATACTCTAGCAGTTGTTGTTGTTAGGTGCTATCAAGTCCGACTCATAGTGTCCCTATGTACAGTGGAACGAAACACTCCCTGATTCTGTGCTAGGTACAAGTTCTTATTTATGTTTAAGCCCATTGTTGCAGACACTGTCAGTCCATCTGGTAGAGTGTTTTCCTTTTTTTCGTTGACCTGCCACTCTTCCAAACATGATATCTCTCTCCAGGGATTGGTTGCTCCTGACTACATGTCCAAAATACGTAAGACACAGTCTAACCTTCCTTGCTTCCAAGGAGCACTCTGGTTGCACTTCTTCTAGGACAGATCTGTTGGTTCTTTTGGCAGTCCATGATATATTCGATAGACGTCTCCAGCACCATAATTCAAAAGCATCAATTCTTCTCCTGTCTCCCTTGTTCAATGTCCAGCTTTCACAACCATATGATGTGACTGAAAATACTCTAGCAGTACTTTTTAGATATTTTAGGGAGCAATGTTGCTGTTAGATTGCATCATATTTAACTTAATATAAGAGGTAAGTTTGACAGTTTCCATTTGCTGATGTTGAGCATATTGCTAGTTAAATCCAATTCTTTTTTTAATGTTGTTGTTGTTAGGTGCCGTTGAGTCGAGTCCGACTCATAGCGACCCTATGTACAGCAGATCGAAACACTTGACGATTCTGTGCCAGGCAAACGATCTTATTTATGTTTAAGCCCATTGTTGCAGACACTGTGTCAATCCATCTGGTGGAAGGTTTTCCTCTTTTGCGTTGACCTGCCACTCTCCCAAACATGATGTCCTTTTCTAGGGATTGATCTCTCCTGACTACGTGTCTGAAATATGTAAGACGTAGTCTGGCCATTCTTGCTTCCAAGGAGCACTCTGGTTGCACTTCTAGGACAGATTTCTATTTGTTGGTTCTTTTGGCAGTCCATGGTATATTCAATAGACGCCTGCAACACCACAATTCAAAAGCATCAATTCTTTTTCTGACTCTCTTGTTCAATGTCCAGCTTTCACAACCATATGATGCCACTGAAAATACCATGACATGAATCAGACGCACTTTGTCTTCAATGTGACATCTTTGCTTTTCAATACTCTAAAGAGATCTTTTGCCACAGCTTTTCCTAGAGCAATGCGTCTTTTGATTTCTTGACTGCTGCTTCCACGGGTGTTGATTATAGAGCCAAGCAAAGCAAAATGTTGGACAACCTCAATCTTTTCTCCATTTATTGTGAAGTTGCGTGCTGCCCCAGTCGTAAGGATTTTTGTTTTCTTGATGTTCAGTCGTAACCCATATTGAAGGCTGTGATCTTTGATCTTCATCAGTAAATGTTTTAAATCCTCCTCACTTTCAGCAAGCAGAGTTGTGTCATCTACATAATGCAGGTTGTTAATGAGTCTTCCTCCAATCTTGATGCCACATTCTTCCTCATAAAGTCCAGCTTCTCGGATTATTTGCTCAGCGTATAAATTGAAGAGATAGGGTGAAAGTATACAGCCCTGACGCACACCTTTCTCAACTTTAAACCACTCAGTGTTTCCTTGTTCTATTCGAACACCTGCCTCCTGGTTCATGTACAGATTTCTCATGAGCACAATTAGGTGTTCTGGTATTCCCATTTTCCGAAGTGTTATCCATAATTTGTTATGATCCACACAATCAAATGCTTTTGCGTAGTCAATAAAACATAGATAGACATCGTTCTGATATTCTCTGCTTTCAGCTAATATCCACCTGACATCAGCAATGATGTCCCTGGTTCCCCGCCCTCTTCTGAATCCCGCTTGATTTTCCGGTAATTCCCTGTCTATATACTGCTGCAGTCGCTTCTGAATGATCTTTAGTAGAATTTTGCTGGTGTATGATATTAATGATATTGTCCAATAGTTTGCACATTCAGTCGGATCCCCTTTTTTGGGAATAGGCACAAATATGGATCTCTTCCAGTAAGTTGGCCAAGTAGGTGTTTTCCAAATCTGTTGGCATAAACATGTTAACACCTCCAGTGCTGCATCTGTTTGTTGAAACATCTCTATTAGTATCCCATCAATTCCTGGAGCCTTGTGTTTCACCAGTTCTTTCAAGGCAGCTTCCACTTTGTTCTTCAGCACCATGGGTTCCTCTTCATATGCAACTTCTTGGAATGGTTGGTCATCTACCAATTCTTTCTTGTATAATGACTCTGTATATTCTTCCCATCTTCTTTTGATGTTTCTTGCATCATTTAATATTTTCCCTGTAGAATCTTTCACTACTGCCACTGGAGGCTTGAATTTTTTCTTCACTTCCTTAAGCTTGAGAAACACAGAGCGTGTTCTTCCCTTTGGGTTTTCTGCCTCCAGCTCCTTGCACATGTCATTATAATATTTGTTTTTGTCTTCTCAAGCTGCCTTCTGAAATCTTCTGTTTAGTTCCTTAACTTCATCATGTCTTCCTTTTGCTTTAGCTGCTCGAAGTTCGGGGGCAAGGTCCAGTGTCTCTTTTGACATGTAATTTGGACTTTTCTTTTTTTCTTGTCTTTTTAAGAACTTTTTGCTTCCTTCTTGAATGATATCTTTTATGTCATTCCACAACTCTTCTGGTCTCCTATCATTTGTGTCTAATGCATTAAACCTATTTTTGAGGTGGTCTCTGAACTGAGGTGGAATATACTCAAGGTCATACCGTGGCTCTCATATACTTGTTCTAATTTTCTACAGCTTCAGTTTGAACGTGCATATGAGAAATTGATGGTCTGATCCACAGTCAGCACCTGGTCTTGTTTTGACATTTTGTACAGAGCTTTTCCATCGTCTCTTTCCACATATGTAGTCAATTTGATTCTTGTATGTTCCATCTGGGCTGGGATTTAGCTCAGTTGGTAGAGCGCTGCGCTGTAGTCTCTGAGGTCCCGAGTTCAATTCCCTGCACCGCAAAAATGGGAGAAGGGCCTGGCAATCCACTCCCAAGGCAATCCCGGAAAAACAGTCAGCCATTGAAAACCCTATGAGGGTCGCTATGAGTTGGATACCGACTCGAAGGCACCTAACAACAACAACAACATGTTCCATCTGGTGAAGTCCATGTGTATAGTCTTTGTTTATGATGTTGAAAAAATGTATTTGCAATGAAAAGGTCATTGGTCTGACAAAATTCTATCATGCGATCTCCAGCTTCTTTTCTGTCACCAAGACCATATTTTCCAACTACCGAGCCTTCTTCTTTGTTTCCAACCTTTGCATTCCAGTCACCAGTGATTATTAGTATGTCTTGATTGCATGTTTGATCTATTTCAGATTGCAGAAGCTGATAGAAGTCTTCCCTGTCTTCCTTTGTGGCCTTAGTGGTGGGTGCATAAATTTGAATAATAGTCATATTAAGTGTCCTTCCTTGTAGGCGTATGGATATTATTCTGTCACTGACAACATTGTATTTCAGGACAGATCTTGAAATGTCTTGTTTGATGATGAATGCAATCCCATTTCTCTTTAGTTTATCATTTCCAGCATAGTAGACCGTATGATTGTCTGACTCAAAATGGCCTATGCCGGTCCATTTTAGCTCACTGATGCCTAGAACGTCAATGTTTATGCATTCCATTTCTCTTTGAACGATTTCTAATTTTCCTAGATTCATACTACGTACATTCCATGTTCCAATTATTAATGGTTGTTTACAGTTGTTTCTTCTCATTTTGAGTCATGCCACATTAGCAAGTTGGACACCCTGGGGCTTTACTCCATTTCCATCATCACGGTAGACTCCACTTGGAGGAGGCAAGTCTTCCCCAGTAGTCTTTTGAGTGCCTTCCAACCTGGGGGCCTCATTTTCTGGCACTATATCTGACAGTGTCTCTTTGCTATCCATAGGGTTTTCAATGGCTAGTTGTTTCGGGAGTGGCTCGCCAGGCCCTCCTCCCTAGTCTGTCTTAGTCTGGAAGCTCAGCTGAAAACCTGTCCACCATGGGTAACCTTGCTCATGTCCGAGGTTACGTGGCAGAGCTCTCAGCCTCATCGCAATACGCAAGCCCCCATAGTGTTCCCCCACAGTGCGGCAAACTGACAGACGTGTGGGGGTCTATTTTTAATAGGTCTGCTTTATTAGAGAATGGATAGTTTATAAATGTTTGTCCATTATTCTCCCCACGCCCATACTGGAGAGTTAAACCCAGGGCCTCATGCATGCTTTGCAAGCACTCTACCACTGACTTGCACTCCAGACCATTTTTTACTTTTTATTTTGAATCAGGGTCTCATTAAGTTACACAGGCTCCCTCTGGCCTTGAACCTGCCATACTCCTGCCTCTGCCTCCTGAGTTGCTGGGAGTATAGGTGGGTGTCTTGATGCACTGCTTGTCTATTATTTAAAAGCTGATAAATTTACTTTCATTTTCTCGACAGCTGTGTCTTAAAATTTATTTTATTTTCATAAGCAAAATTCCCAATAGTATTTTCTTTTGAGAGAAAGGACAAGTCAGATAATTTTTAAATATATTTAAAGGAATGTTGATTTAAATAGGTCTGTTGTTCTGAGAGTAGAGGAGAGATTATTAATTGCATAATTATCTTTAACAGTTTCTTTTTTGTTTTGTTTTCTGGAACACAGTCTTGCTTTGTTTTTTGAAACATGGTCTTACTACCTCACTGAAGCTGGCCTCAGTTTCACTGTGTAGCCCAGGCTGGCCTAGAACTCTTGATCCTTTTGCCTCAGTCTCCCAAGTGCTGCAGTTACAGATATGCATCACCATGCCCAGTTTAATATTATCATTTTAGTCTGTCAGTTTTTACTTCTGTCTCAAATTTATTCTATCATTTTAGTAGAGAGATTTATTCTTAATTTATATTTTATAGAAGGCTGTTGTTGTTGTTGTTAGGTGCCGTCAAGTCGTGTCCAACTCATAGCGACCCTCATAGGGTTTTCAATGGCAGATTGTTTCGGGATTGCCTTGGGAGTGGGTTGCCAGGTCCTTCTCCCATTTTTGTGGTGCGGGGAATCGAACTCGGGACCTCAGAGACTTCAGAGCAGTGCTCTACCAACTGAGCTAAATCCCAGCCCGTTTTATAGACGGCAGAATGCCTTTATTGGATAAGGAGTACACTTAATCAAAATTTAATAATTTTTTTTTTTTTTCCGGTACTGGGGTTAAACCCAGGGCATTGTACTTCGTGTTCTGCAAGTGCTGGACCACTGAGCTGCACCCCCAGCCCATTTTTTTATTTTTTGAGACAGGGTCTTGCTAAATTACGCAGACTGCCTCTGGTCTTGAACTTGTGATCTTCCTGCCTCAGCTTCCCGAGTCACTGGGATTACAGGTGTACAGCACTGTGCCCAGTTCAAAATTTAAGGATTCTTGAGCTAAATGAGAGTATTTCTGTTTTTATTTCATATCTATAAATTAGGCCAGTAATATTAAACTTACTAAGCCTCCTGTAATCAAAATGTTAAAATATAAAAAAAATCTTTTTAAGTAAATTATATGATAATAGGAAAAATATACAGCTGCATACTTAGAAAACTTTTTTTCCCCCTTTCCTAGGTTTATTTCCAAAGTTGAAGAAGTCTTGAATGACTGGAAACTGATTGGAAACTCTTTTGGAAGGCCACTTGAAAAGGTTAGATCTATTTGCTGGTGTTTCTAAACTGGTATTTACTTTAAACTGTCTATTTTTAAGTCCTTTGCTTCACTTGTCACATTTGAATTGCTTAATTTTAAAATTGTATGTAATCTATAAACATCAAATAGCATCTGGAAGAATTTGAATTTGAATTTGTTGCAAATGGTACATGTAGCACATTGGTGAAATCTTTTTTAAATAATAAAGTTATATATAATGTTATTTGTGTGATTTTATTTTTTCTTATATTTACATTTCTCTTGCCTTATTCCTTGGAATGTTAAAAAATATTTTCCAAGTTTTTTAATTGATCAGAGAAAAATTAGACTTGTCAGTTTCTTGGGTAAAATATTTTGTTTAATGAGGAAAAATCTTGGTGTTACAATTCATATACTGTAACAGCTATTTCACTCAGTTTTTGTATTTTATAATACCACTAAGATTAACTCTCTCTCATCCTTTTCGATTTAAAAATGTTTTGAGGATTACTAAGTTAGAATGAAAAAGTTATTCTTTAAAATTGCCATGGAGCTGGGCAGGGTGGCCCATGCCTATAATCCCAGTGACTCGGGAGGCAGAGGCAGGAGAATTGAAAGTTTGAGACCAGAGGCAGTCTGCGTAATTTAGCAAAACCCTGTCTCAAAAAGTTAAAAAAAAAAAAAAAAATGGGCTGGAGGTGCAGTTTAGTGATACAGCATTTGCAAAGCATGCAAGTGTGAGGCCTTGGGTCAACCTCTAGTACTGCAAGAAAAAAAAGAAAAGAAAAGAAAAGAAGAAGAAAAGAACAGAAAAAAAATTGAGGTGGAACTCTAATTCTAATTCAAAATATTGTTTTACTAACAAATCACACCCCAAATGTTTCTTAAAGAATGTATTCTGAGAATGAATCTATATTTTTCGATTTGATGAAGTGATCTAATAATTTGGTCTTAAGCTTATATACATGTTTAGTTTGTTAAATTCTTTCAAAGTAGCTGGGTATGGCGGCACATGTCTGTAATCCTAGCACTCAGGAGGCAGAAGCAGGAGAATCATCAGTTTGAGACACAGCAAGACCCTGTCTCAAAAAAAACAAGCAATTCTTTTGAAGCAAAATTAATCATTATTTTTACTACAGTCTGTCACTAGTTCAATAATAATTTAACTCTAATTTATGTCCTATAAAGAACTCTGAATTCTCAATATTTGCTAGTGTTTTTTACTTTTAAGATGGTGACAACAGAATTTGAGGCTATCAAAAAGTATTAGGTTGCTGGGTGCCATAGTGCATGTCCCAGTGACTCAGGAGGCTGAGGCAAGAGGATTGTGAATTTGAGGGAGTTTTTTTCTTTGTCCATAAGAGTATGAACAAAAAAAGTAATACTACCTATAGAAATCACATAATTTAAAGATTTGTTGGAATATGTAACTTGATATCCTGTGTTAAAATATTTCTGTTTAAATTTTTTAATAAAGAGAAAATGTGAAGTTCTCAAATGCAGATTATTATGCTGCACTTGAAACAAATACATAGCAACAATTGATATGGAGTGCCATAAGATCAAAGGCAAAACAAGATACTTGGAAGGGGAAAAGATTTATATTACCAAAAAGAGCTAAGCCAGGTACTTGTGAATTCTGATATTACGTTCTTTAATTCTTTGATTTATACGTCTTTGCTGGGTACCTGCTCTCTGCCAAATTGATTGAGAAATAGCAAAATATGGTCCATGCTGCCATTTGAGGTAAATTCTGGTGAGAGAGAAAAGTAATAAAAAGTAAATAGATAAGATTAAAATATTAGATGCCTAATTCAGTTTGGAGATTTTTGTTTGTTTTTGTTTCCTTGGGACAGGATCTCACTTTGTAGCCCAGGCTGGCCTGGAACTTGCTGTGTAGGGCAAGATGGCCTCAAACTTGGTGTGGATCCTTCTGCCTCAGTCTATTAGGATTATAGGCATGTGCTGCCATGCCCCACTTTCAGTTTTGGGATTTGAATGGATAACATGTTTATAGTAGGTAGCAAACTGTCAGGCAAATAGTAAAGGCTGAAGAAGTGTTAACTCCAGCCCATTTTTTCCCTATTATGTGTTATTGTTAGGTACTGTCAAGTTGGGTCCAACTCAGAGTGACCCTGTGTACAAGAGAATGAAACACTCCCTGACACTGTCATGCCGGCACTATGTCAGTGTTTCTCTGCTATTCATAGGGTTTTCAGTGGTGATTGTTTTGAGAATAGGCCACCATGTCTTTCTCCCATTTTTGTGTTGCTGGGGATCGAACCGAGGGTCTCAGAGAGCACAGAGCAGCACCCTACCAAACTGAGGTAAACCCCAGCACCTATATTAGAAAGTAGTACAGAAACAAATATGGAAAACATTAGCAGATTGCAAGATAAACTGAAACTATGATGAATAAGAGTAAAGAAAAGATAAATGACAGGGGTTATTTCGTATAGAAAAGAAAGTTTAGATAATGCCTTAAGAGGTTTTTATCTATATGAAGGACAGTGATTACTAATTTTGCTGAGGGGAAATTAAAAGAAGTTGTTGTTTTAAAACTTATGGAAAATTTCAAACATAAAGTTAACAAAATAGTGTAATGAACCCTCTTGTGCCCATCACCCAGTTTCAACAATATTTTGCCATTTCTCATTCAGTAGTACCTCTGTCTACTTCCTAATCTGCCCACCACATTTAAGATTTTTTTTAAAATTTTTTTCTTTATCTGGTTTTTTGAGACAGGGTCTTGCCAGGTAGCCCAGGCTTCCTTGAACTTGTTCCATAGCCCAAGCTGGTCTTGAACTCACTATCCTCCCACCTGAACCTCCTGAATACTAGTAAATAGTTTCTTTTCTCTCTTCTCTTCTCTTCCCCTCTCCTCTCCTCTCCTCTCTTTTCTTTTTCTTCTTTTAAAACAGAATTTATATTCATTGTAATGCACAAAATTTAATTGCTTAATACTGACAAATGTTTAGCTCAGTTGGTAAAGTACTGATATGCATGCTATATGAGGTCCTAGGTTTGATTCCCAGCACCATAAAAAATGGGAGGATTTGGCAGCCTACTCCCGAAACCATCCCATAACAATCAGCCATTGAAAACCCTGTTAAAACAGAGAAGCACTGACATAATGCCAGGCATGGCACAGTGTCCAAAAGTGTTTCTTTCTTTCTTTTCTTCTTTTTTTTTGTTTGAGGTACTGGGGGTTGGACCCAGGGCCTCTCGTTTGCATGCTTTGCAAGTACTGTACCACTGAGCTGCACACTCAGCCCATTTTTTTACTTTTTGAGACAGGGTCTCTCTAAATTGCCTAGACTACCTCTGGTCTCCAACTTGCGGTCCTTCTGCCTCTGCTTCCCGAGTTGCTGGGATTATAGGCATGTGCCACAGTGCCTGCCTCAGGAGTGTTTCTTTCTGTTTGTACGTAGGGTCACTAAGAGTCAAGAGTTGACTCGATGGCATCTGATAACACCACTACCACCACCAAGATATAGGGCATTTTTGTCATCCCAGGAATATTCCTAGTGCCCCTTTCCAGTTAATTCTTATTCTTCCAAGCATTTGCTATTCCTTTTTTGGGGGGGTTGGGAAGGGTTTTTTGTTTGTCATGTTTTCTCTCTTCAAACTGCACATTATTTTGAGAGGATTGCTTCCATGACCCCCTAGGATACCAAGATGTGCAGATGCTCAAGTCACCTAGATAAAGTGGTATAATATTTGCATGTAGCTATACACATTCTCTTACATAATCATCTCTAGATTACTGTAGTAAGTGTGATACAATATAATTGTTATACTGTATTGTTTAAGGAATAATGACAAGAAAAAAATGTATGTACATGTTCATTAGTTTTTTGTTTGTTTGTTTGTTTTGTTTTTTGTGATAGAGACTTGCCGAGTTGCCCAGGCTGCCTCTAGCCTTAAATTCACAATCCTCTTACCTTAGCTTCCAAAGTTGCTGGGATCATAGGTGTATACCATGGCTTTTTTTTTTTTTTTTTTTTTTGAGATAGCATCTTGCTATATTACTATATTTCTTTGGTTGTCTTGGAACACATGAGCTCAAGCAATTCAAGCAATCCTCTAGTCTCAGCCTCTCAGGGATTTTATTTATTTTTCAAATATTGTCTGATTTGGTTTAACCCATAGATGATAGATAACCCATAGATATGGAAGGTCTACTGCATATTATGGGCTGGGACTTAGCTCAGTTGGTAGAGTGCCGTTCTGTAGTCTCTGAGGTTTCAGGTTTGATTCCGAGCACTGCAAAAATGGGAGAAGGATCTGACAATTCATTCCCCAGCCAATCCCGGAATAATTAACCATTGAAAACCCTATGAGGGCTGCTATGAGTTGGACACGACTCGACGGCATCTAACAACAACAACAATTGTATATTATATCATATGGTATGTATTTTTTGTGTGTGTGTGTGTGTGTGTGTGACACTTAGGGGTTAACTGAGGGTCTCGCACATACTTTGCAAGTGCTCTACCACTGGACTGCACTTGCTGCCCATTTTTTAATTTTTCATTTTGAGTCAGTCTCAGTTATGTAGGCTGCCTTTGGCCTCAAAGTTGTGATCCTTCTGCCTCAGCCTCCTGAGATGCTGGGATTATAGGTGTGTGCCAATATGCCTAGCTCAGTACATACTTTTGTGTCTAGCTTCTTTTACTCATAGTGTTTTGAGATTTATCTAGCTTCTCCCAAGTTTTATTTTATTTCATTTTATTGCTCTGTAGTCATTCATTGTAGGAATATAACACTACTTTCCTTAATGACATTGAGTAAATCAAAATATTCTTGTATGAAGCCTTTTATGAACTTATATTTTTATTTCTCTTGGGTAAAATACCTAGGAGTAGAATTAACTGGATCATAACAGTGTGTATGCTTAACTTTATAAGAAATAGCTGAGATTTTTATACTATTTTACCCATCTACAAGTGACACATGGGAGTTTGGGTTACTCTGTATTCTCACCAATAATTATTGTCACTCTTGTAAATTTGGGTTGTCCTACTGAGGAAGTAGTTTGTATTTTACCTTGTATGTTTTATTGGTATTTATATTTCTGTGATGAATATTGATATTGATTACTTTTTAATGTACTTATTAGCTACTTTTCTCAATTAATAGCTTTGCTAGGTTGTAAAGATTTTTTGAATTTTTGTTCTAGAAACTATCATCAATTTGTCATTTAACTTTTACTTAGGTCAGTGATGTATTTTGAACTACTATTTGTGTGTGGTGTGAAGTGAGATCAAGGTTGAATTATTTGGCATATGGATATTTCATTGTTCCAGAACCTTCTTTTGAAAATACATTTTTCCTAGTTGAATTGTTTCGTCACCTTTGTTGAACAATTGACCTAAGAGGTCTACATGCAGAAACTGTATTTTGGTCCTTTAAATTTACTTGACTTGCTTCATGTCAATTCCTAGTTATTTTCATTACTGTAGTGTAAGGTTTCCCATCCTTGGTGTTATTAAAAATTTAGTTTGGGTTATTGTGGGACTATCTAATGCATTATAGAATGGTTAGTGGTGTTCCTGACTTCTACCAACTAGGTGCCAATAAGCAGTGGCAACCAACATTTTATCCAGAGTTTACCAAATACTCCTGAGGGGCAAAATAGCCTCCCTCTGAGAACCACTGAATAGCTTTTTAGTAAATCCTGAAGTTTGCTAATGTAAATTCTCTAGGTTTTGTTGTTTCCCTAAGAATATTTTGTCTATTCCAAGTCTTTTATTTGTAAATTATGAATTTTAGAATCAGCTTGCTTGTTTCTATAAAAAGGGTTATGGTTATGCTTAGACTGTAGTTGGAATTGGGTTGAATTTATAAGATTACTTTGGAAAGAAGTGATAGTTTATCAAGCTTGAAATTTCCAGTCACAAACATGGCATCTCTCTCCAGTTATTTATTATTTTTGTTGTTAGGTACCGTCGAGTGTCGAGTCTGACTCTAGCAACCCTATGTACAACAGAACAAAACACTTGCCAGTTGTGTGCCAAGCACACGATCTTTTTTATGTTTAGGCCCATTGTTGGAGATACTGTGTCAGTCCATCTAGTTGAGGGTCTTCTGTTTTTTGCTGACCTGCCAATCTCCCAAACATGATGTCCTTCTCCAGAGATTGGTCCTACCTGCCAATATGTCCAAAATAGGTAAGATGCAGTCTAGCCATCTTGCTTCCAAGAAGCACTCTGGTTGCACTTCTTCTAGGATAGATATGTTTGTTCTTTTGGCAGTCCATGGTATTTTCAGTATTTGTCTCCAGCACCATAATTCTAAAGCATCAATTCTTTTCCTGTCTCCCTTATTCAACGTCCAGCTTTCACAAGTATATGATGCAACTAAAAATACCATGGAATGAGTCAGGTGCATCTTCATCTTCAATGTGATATCTTTATTTTTCAGCACTTTAAAGAGGTCTTTTGCAACAATTTTTCCCAGTACAATGCATCTTTTGATTTTTTGACTGCTGCTCCTGTGTCTGTTGATTGTAGAACCAAGCAAAGCAAAATCTTAGACAATCTCAATCTTTTCTCCATTTATCATGAAGTTGCATGCTGACCCATTTGTAAGGATTTTTGTTTTGTTGATGTTGAGGTGCAATCCATACTGAAGGCTGTGTTCTTTGATCTTCATAAGTAAATGTTTCAAATCCTTTTCACTTTCAGCAAGCAGAGTTGTGTCATCTACTTAACACAGATTGTTAATGAGTCTTCCTCCAATCCTGATGCAATGTTCTTCTTCATAAAGTCCACGTTCTCAGATTATTTGCTGAGCATAGAGATTGAAGAGGTACAGTGAAAGGATACAGCTCTGACAGACACCTTTCTTGACTTTAAACCAGGCAGTGTTTCCTTGTTCCTTTCAAATAACCTGCCTCCTGGCCCATGCACAGATTCCTCATGAGTTAACTGCTCTGGTATTCCCATTCTTCGCAGTGTTATCCATAATGTGTTATGATCTACACAGTCAAATCCCTTTGCATGGTCAATAAAACATAGATAGATATCTTTCTGGAATTCTCTGCTTTTGACTAATATCTAATTATTTAGGTCATCTTTAATTTTTCTCAGTATTTGGTAGTTTTTAGTGGAAATTTTATGTCTTTATTAAATTTATAAGTATTTTATGTATTGTATAATGCAATTCTAAATGGATTTGTTTTAAAAGTTTACCTTCCAATTGTTTGTACTAGGACATAGATATACCATAAAATTTTATATGTTGATTTTGTATACTGAGATCTGGCCAAAAATGCTTATAAATTATAACCATGTTTATTCTTTTTTAAATTTTCTACATTAATAATTATGTTGTTTAAAAATAGGGACAATTGTAGTTTTTGTTGAATTCCTATACCTTTATTTCATGTTTTTTCACTAATTAGGACCTTCAATAAAATGTTAAATAGAACTAAGAGTGAACATCCTTGCCATCTTACTAATTTGAGAGGCAGAAATGTACAGTACTTTTAATGCTTAACTTAACTGTAGGTTCTTCATAGACATCTATTATAAAACTAGGCAATTATTTTCTCATTTGCTGAAAGTTTGGTCATGAATGAGTATTGAAATTAGTCAAATCTTATTCAGCATCCATTGACATAATCATATGATTTTTCCTTTTTACTCTCTGAATATAGTAAATTATGTCCATTAACTTAACAATTTTTATTGTAGTAAAATATAGTATTTACTATTTTAACCATTTTGGGTATAAAATTTTGTGGTGGTAAGTACTTTCGCACTATTTGCCATTATTCATTATATACTACTGCTCATCTCCAGAATTTTTTTCATCTACCCATATTGGAACTCTATATGTACTAAACAGTAACCACCCCTTCTCTGATCCTTTGGTAACCTTGATTTGACTTTCAGTCTCCATGAATTTGACAAGTCTAGGTACCTCCAATAAGTAGAATCATAGTACTTTTCCTTTTATGTCTAGCTTGTTTTATTTAGCATAGTATCTTCAAGGTTCATCCAAGGTTATATATAGCGGGTGTCATAATTTCCTTCTTGCATAATACGATATTCTATGCATATGTCATTTTGTTTATATGTTCATCTATCAGCAGACATTTGGATTGCCTACATCTTTTGGCAGTAAATGACTAATACTGCTATGAACATAGCTATACAAATATCTGGTTGAGTTCCTACTTTCAGGTCTTTTAGATTTGTACTCAGAAGTAGAATTGCTGGATCATTTGATAATTATGTTTTTATTTATTTATTTATTTTTGTGTGAGAGGAACTACTATTCTTTTGACTGAGAATTCTGTTTTTGTTTACCTGAAAATATATTTATTTTATCTTGTTTTTTGAAGGCATAATTTTACAGAAGAGTTCTGATTAGAGAGAGTGGGGTTTTTTTCCAGTTCTTTTACGATGATAGTTTCATTATCTTCTGCTCTCTATAGTCTCTGATGTAGATAATAGTCATATTTCTGTTCTACCCTGTTTTTCTCTCTAGCTGCTTTCCAGATTTTTTTCCTTCAAATTATTTTCCATTTTAGCCTCCTGACTGTGATGTGCATAAATATGTTTTCTTGAGGATTGTCATGTCTTTTAAAAAACTATACATTAAGCTGGGTGTGGTGGCCCCACTGGCTCGGGAGGCAGAGGCAGGAGGTATCGTAAGTTTGAGAACAGAGGCAGTCTGCATAACTTAGCAAGACCCTGCCTCAAAAAGTAAAAAAATTGGGCTGGGGGTGCAGCTCAGTGGTCCAGCACTTGCAAAGCATGCAAGTGCAAGGCTCTGGGTTCAACACCACATACCCTCCCCCCAAAAAAAACCAAAACCAAAACTGTACATTAAAAAGATTTTCAAAATGTAAAATAATGCTATTCTTAATATTTTTATTTCCAAAAGTATTGGACTATTATGAGAATATACAATATTATTTCATTATCCTATCAAATGAATTAATAAATAATTTATAATTTTTTTCTTTTAATGCATTTATTTGGTGCTGAGGATCTAACCCAGGGATTTGTACCTGCTAAGCACAAGCTGTACCACTGAGCTACGCTCCTAGCCCCTTTCTTTTTAATTTATAATATGAGCACTTAAGTAATTTGTAACAGTACACTGACATCCTTGGTCCAAAAAGTTTGAGAACTGCTTCCCTATTCAGAAAGATTTATAAACATGCAAATCTCGTCGGATACACATCCTTCCTTTCATAGGTAAACCTCTCTAGTTTCTAGCTGCATTTGGTCTTTTTGCAGAGCATTAAAATACTCTGTTTTTGTCCAGATTTTGTCATTCTTAACTGAGGGAAGATTTATCTGACTAATTTACTTTACCATAACCAGAACCTGAAGCACTGGGAAATGATTTTAACAGAGTTAAAAATGGCAGTTATTGAGTGTTAGCTATAGTACCATATACTAGCTGGCACTATGCCTATTAACTTACTTAAGCCTTAAACAAATTTCAGTGATGAGGTATTATTCCTATTTTATGGATGAGAAATGAGACTTGGAGTTCGTGTAGTAAATTGCCCAGTCATTCTGTCAGTGGCTGGTATAAGGAGGCTTAAACCTCAGTCACACTTGTCTTGAAAACGCACAATGTTTCTCTATTTTACTCTGTCCCTTTTTGGTTTCAGAAATTTAAGTAAATGTAACATTATTTAGATCAAGCATTAAAATATATTTCTAAGTCAGATGCTTTAATCTTAGTGTCTTAGGTTTAATATGGTAGATGATCCTATGATCCTACTTGAAGGAAGGGGAATTAAAGAAATGACCTTTTAGATTCCTTTTAGCTTTGTGATTTTATGATTCGATGTTGATGAAATGTTAAGTTTGTTGTTGTTGTTAGGTGCCTTCGAGTTGAGTCCGACTCATAGCGACCCTCGTAGGGTTTTCAGTGGCTGACTTCGGGATTGCCTTGGGAGTGGGTTGCCATGTCCTTCTCCCATTTTGCGGTGCTGGGAATCAAACTCAGGACGTCAGAGACTGCAGAGCAGCGCTCTACCAACTGAGCTAAATCCCAGCCCATGTTAAGTTTAGGTATGTCATAATCCAATAATAGAAGTATTTGGTCAGTGATTGACTCCTACCCCTCTGAAAAATTCATGGAAGAAGAATCATTAACTTTAGAATATTAATAAGTGAATAATGAGTCCGATAACATTGAAATGAGTTCGAGTTTTTAATACACACTTAGCAGATTGGAATAACACTTATTTCCATATTTAGAGTTCATATGGGAAGTTTAAAATAAATTTGAACTATAGTTTTTCTCTAGTTTGAGAAACTTGTCAAAGTAAGTTATAATAAGCTAAGCTTAGGATTGATAGTTGTTTTATAAATAGATGAGACTCCTTTATTTGCATTTTCTCAGAACATTTGGGTGTTTTATGGATCATAAAATGAGGAATGGAGTTTGTTATTTTTTTAATTTGAAGTTTTTGGAAACTAGTTGAGGATCAATCACTGATGAGAATGCAGTGTTTCTGAAATGAAGCGAATAAAAATGAAAGCAATGTTGAGTTGCTCACAACTTTTTTTTGTAATGGAACTGTGTAAGATAAAGCTTATAGTCTTTTTTCCTTCATATCTATTTTTCCTTTAAATAGTAACCATAATTGCTATGAAATTGGTATTTTATTGGTATTTATTCCCATTCTTTCATATTAGAATTTTGAGGAGTGTTTTGTTAATGTTTATGAACTTTTTATTTTTATTTTTGTTATATAAAATGGCAAGAGATATCTTTGAGAGGCAGCATAGAATAGTGATGAATGTGGACTCTGAAGTCATACTGCTTGTGTTGGAATTCTAGTTCTACTGCTTATTTGCTTTGTGGCACTGTGTTTTCTCAGTGTTAGTTGCTGTTATTACTATTATTATTATTATTACCTCTTGCTAAGAAGATGTAAAAGGATATTTACTGAAGTAGAGAATATAAACAAATGAAATTACTAAACACTTTCTTCGCAGTAAAAATGATT
This sequence comes from Pedetes capensis, assembly GCA_007922755.1. Taxonomy (NCBI): domain Eukaryota; kingdom Metazoa; phylum Chordata; class Mammalia; order Rodentia; family Pedetidae; genus Pedetes; species Pedetes capensis. Next base: position 62,400 of record VMDO01007793.1, read on the forward strand.
CTTTGTTTTTTAGAGCACCAAAAACCTAGCATCTAACTATGGGTGGGGAGGTGACTTTATGTAATGTCTTTTGGCTGCAAAAGCTCAGGTTTGATTTTAGAATAAATGATAGCCAGCTGCTGGGGGAGATGCCTGTAATCTCAGTGACTCAGAAGGCATAGGCAGGAATCTCACAAGTTTGAGGCCAGAGGCAGCCTGCACAACTTAGCAAGACCCTGTCTCAAAAAATTTAAGAAAAAGGGCTAGAAGTGCAGGTTAGTGGTGGAGCACTTGTCTAGAAGGTGTGAAAGAAGCCATGAGTTCTACACACAGTATTGCCCCTGCCTCCAAAACGTGGGCAGTTTCTGTAGACTATTTTATGTAATAAAATCTCTGTATAGCATAATTCTAAACAAGTAACATAAATCTCCTATATGAGCTATTCCTAAATTAATATACAATTTTGTTAAGTGATGTCCTGACTTAAATTTTACCACTTGGCTTGGTATGGATCACATATTATTGTAATGAATTCAACAAAAAAACCATTTTTACAAAAAATAAAACCATAATCACTTAATGGGGGATTTTGACAATTATTCTATTGCTTTATTGCTATGACTTTTAATCTTTTTCTGGGGATAGAGGTCTGGCATACAAACAGAGGATAGGACCTAGTAACGTTATTAGGTGCCCTTGAGGTGGCTCTGACTCATGGCGACCCTCAAAGGGTTTTCAACAGCTGGTTGTTTTGGGATTGCTTCAGAAGAGGATGGCTACATCCTTCTCCCATCTTTGTGGTGCTGAGGATCAAACCTAGGTTCTCAGAGAGTATGGACTAGCACTCTACCAACTGAGCTAAATCCCAGTCCCTAGTAAACATTGTTGTTGTTGTTGTTAGGTGCCATCGAGTCGGTATCGGACTCATAGTGACCCTTGTAGGGTTTTCAATGGCTGTTTCGGGATTGCCTTGGGAGTGGATTGCCAGGTCCTTCTCCCATTTTTGTGGTGCTGGGAATTGAACTCTGGACCTCAGAGACTGCAGCACAGCGCTCTACCAACTGAGCTAAATCGTAGCCCCTAGTAAATGTTGTTGTTGTTGTTGTTAGGTGCCGTTGAGTCGGTATCTGACTCATAGCAACCCTCATAGGGTTTTCAATGGCTGACTGTTTCAGGATTGCCTTGGGAGTGGATTGCCAGGCCCTGCTCCCATTTTTGTGGTGCTGGGAATTGAACTCGGGTCCTCAGAGACTGCAGCACAGCGCTCTACCAACTGAGCCAAATCCCAGCCCTTAGTAAACATTAGTAATAGTTAATTTGTCAATTCATTTATTGCATACACATGACACATTGCCTGGTATGTTGTCAGTAAATGTCGATTGTCTCCCCAGAATACATGATTAATCTCTTGAACTCGTCCTATATTACAGAAGAGACACAATGTGAACAAATTACATTTAATTGGTTGGGGGTTTTGTTAAAATATGGCAATAGTGGCATTTTAAAAAGCATTACTCAAAAAGTTGTTGTTAGGTTCCCATTGAGTTGGATTTGACTCATCTCGACCTTCACAGGGTTTTCAGTGGCCCATTGTTTTGAGATTGCTTTGGGAGTGAATTGCCATGTCCTTCTGTTATTTGAAAAGTAGAAAGTCTTTTTCTAAGTGTTCAGTAGATTTTGAAGTAAATAATTATGTGGTCTAATTTTTCTAAATTTAGTTTTGTAAGTAACTTCTCTTTACATTTTGGTTTCATTTTTTATTTTTCTCCTTTAGTTTAGTCATTTTCTCTTTTCTCCTTTGCTTTTGATTTAGTAATTTGATTTTTTTGTAATTTTTAAATTTTCCTAATTAAATTTAAATTTCCTAATTTAAATTTTCCTAATTATATGACTGTAATTGGCAAGTTAATGGAAGAGTCATTTTCTAAAAAGTTGTAAAAGTGGTTGTTGAGAAATTCAATTGCATTATTCTGTGGGAGGTAAATGTTTAAAATATGTTTCTAGGATAGCATATAAAGTATTAATTTTTCTCCTTCCTTTTGGGCCATGTTATAAAAAAGACCCTTTGCTTCCTCTAAGCTACTTCCTTTTGTTCACTTATTTATTTTTTATTTATTCTTTTATAGAGTGTCCAGTGTGCACTAGATTCCTAATGTGCTGTTTATCAAACAACCTTCTCTTTCTACCCTTCCTTGCTTTCAGATTGTTGGGTCCTTTACCTGTTTCTCCATGGTCATTTTATCCATCCCTCTGCTGTCAGTATTCTTTCTGTACCTTTAAGAAAGGGATAACCAGTGATTTGGCATTCTTCAAGCAGGTAATCCAAACCAGATCTCTGAGCTCAGTTCAAGAGAATTAAAATGAGTTGGGCATGGTGACACATGCCTGTAATCCCAGCGGCTTGGGAGGCAGAGGCAGGAGGATCACAAGTTCGAGAACAGAGGCTGTCTGTGTAACTTAGTGAGACCCTGATTCAAAAAATTTAAAAGAAAAGTGGGGGGATGCTGGGCAGTGGTCCAGCACTTGCAGAGCATGCAAGTGTGAGGCCCTGGGTTCAACCCCCAGTACCACAAAAAAAAAAAAAAAAAAAAAAAAAAAAAAAAAAAAAAAAAAAAAAAAAAGAAATAAAAACTAAAATGGAGGGTAGATTTTTATCATATTATTAAAATTACAGTTCAGCCAGTTTAAAGGATACATAACTTTGTGGGTATAGGAGGTTTACCATAATATATAAAGGGAGTTTTTGCAGTTCAGAGACTTTTGTCTCATTAAGTTTTGTGCATGCTTGATTTTGAATGTGAATATGTATAATTTTCTTGGGAGATGGTCAATAGCTTTTATCAGATACTTTAAGGAGCCTGTGACTCAATGAAGGCTTATATGAAAAGCTATTTAAAATATTTGCGTTTGTACGTATTATTTTTTAAATTAGTGTATTTAGTTTTGCCAAAATACATATTCAAAGACTTACTTGAAGTTTTGGGGCAGTTTGTATGATAGGGACTACAGGTCTGTGTAGAAGATATAGTTTATTTTCATATATAGGACTAGTTAGGAGAAGGATGTGGCAATCTACTCCTGAAGCAATCCCAAAAGTCAGCCATTGAAAACCATGTGTGGGTTGCTATAAGTAGGACCCAACTTAATGGCACTTAATAACAACAATAAAAACAGCAACAGTAGGACCAGTAATTTTTTTCCCCAGTATTGAGGAATTGAACCCACATATGTCAGCTTTTGCAGTTATGGTACTGAGGTATTAAGTATTATCGTATATAACCTTGCATAATTGTATGACTATTTCTGAAAGTGAAATTACTAGGTCAAAGGGGATATGATTTTTATTTTGGAGAAATATTGCTATATTTTCTCCCAAAATGGTTGAATGTGTTTACAGTTTACAGTTTACAGTTTACACACATGATATATGAAAGAACCCATTTCCCCTTTCCTTCTAATATTGTTTATTTTTATTATAGTTTTACTAGTATAGATTGAAACTATTTCATTTTTTATTTGTATTTTCATTGGTAAGGTTGAACATTTCTTTGTATTTACTAGAGGTTAGAATTTCTTTTGTGATGGCTTATTATACACTGACGAATTTTCTTTTATCTTACTGAATCATAGAAGGGCTCTTATGTTTGTATGAATGCTAATCTGTTGCAAATATTTTCATCAGTCTGTCATTTTTCTCTTAATTTAAATGTGTAGCTGGGCACCATGGCGCACGCCTTAACATCCCAGCAACTCGGGAGGTGGAGGCAGGAGGGTCACAAGTTCCAGACCAGAGGCAGTCTGCATAATTTAGCAACACCCTGTCTCAAAAAGTTAAAAAGAAAATGGGCTAGTGGTGTAGTTCAGTGGTCCAGCACTTGCAAACATGCAAGTGCGAGGCCCTGGGTTCAACCCTCAGTACTGAAAAAAAATTTAAATGTGTTTTTGCCTCACAAAAGTTTATATAATTTTTACTGTGGCAAAATGTATAAATTGCCATTTCATTGGCATTAAATCCATTTACATTGTGCAACTGTCATCACATACATATCCAGAACTTTTTCATTACCCCAAACTAAAACTCTGCACTTATTCCAGAAAAACAAGTTCATATAACAAGACTCATACAATATTTGTCCATTTGTGACTTGTTTGTTGAATTCACTAAGTGTAAGAGTCTTCAAGGTTCATCTATGCTGTAGCATCTGTCAGAATTTCATTCCTTTTAAAGGCTGAGTAATATTCCATTGCCTGCAATTGTAGAACTGTGGTGTCCGATCCTATAAAATCTCAGAAGCTAAACAGGGTTGGGCCTGGTTAGTACTTGGATGGGAGACTGCCTAGGAACACCAGATACTGTAGGCTTGGGAAAAGGACCCGGCAACCCACTTCCAAAAATCAATCTGCCATTGAAAACCCTATGAATAACAGAAGCATTGACCATAGTGTTTTGCCTGTTGTACCTAGGGTCTCTATGAGTCGGATACCAACTCAACGGCACCTAACAACAACAACAGCAATATTCCATTGTATGTGTACATAGCATTTTACTATCTCATTTGTCTATTAGTGGACAGTTGGGTTACTTCCATCTTTTGAATTTTGTCAATAATGCTGCTGTGAAAATGGGTATACAAATACATGTTTGACTTCCTGCTTTCAGTTCATTGGGGTATGTAACAGAAGTGGAATTGCTGGATAATTATGTTTCATTTTTTGAGGAACTGCCATATTTTCTACAGTGGCTGTACCATTTTACTTTCCTACTAGCAATGCACAGGGTTTCCAGTTCTTACATGTCCTTGTTTTTTTTTTTTAATATTTATTTATTTATTTAGTATTTTGTTTTAAATAATAGTCATCTTAATGGGTTAGAAATGGTATGTTATTGTAGTTCTGATGTGTGTTTCCCTTAGTGATGTGAAACATCTTTTCCTGTACTTACTGCTCTTTTGTATGTCTGCTTCAGTCAAATATCTATTCAAATGCTTTGCTCATTTTTTAATCTGGTTTTTGTTTTTGCAGAGCTTTAAGTGTTCCTTATATATTCTGGATATTAATTTTTTACCTGATAGGTAATTTGCAGATATTTTCTCCTACCCATCCATTCCCATTTTACTATGTTGATGGTGTCCATTGGTGCATAGACAATTTTAATTTTGACGAAGTCCAGTTTATTTTGTTTTTCTTTTGTAGCCTGTGTTTTTAGTGTTATGCCCAAGAAATTATTGCCAAATTCAGTGTCAGGAAGACTTTCCCCAATGTTTTACTTCTAAGAGACTTATGGTTTCATCTCTAATGTTTGGAGTTCGGATCCATTTTAATTTTTGTATAAGGCATCAAGTAACAAGAGTTTATATTTTTTGAGTATTTAGCCTGTTACTTTATAACTTCTAGATTTCACATTATATGTAGAAAGGACCATGTTGTTAGTTGCCATCATGTTGGTGTCCAACTCATAGAGACCCTATGTACAACGGCGAAACACTATTGTCATGCTTCTCTGCTATTCATAGAGTTTTCAGTGGCTGATTGTTTTTTTGGGAGTGAGTTGCCAGGTCCTTATCTCAAGCCTATAGCATCTGGTGTTTCCAGGTGGTCTCCCATCCAAGTACTAATCAGACCCGTCCCTGCTTAGCTTCCTTGTTATGACGGGATCAGATGCCACAGTGGTATGGTTGCAGGTTAGAAAGGACTTTATTACCCTGAAATTATAAATTTATGCTTTATTTTTTAGTACTTTTTTTCCCCTGATATCCTCACACGTACTTTGCAAGTGCTCTACCACTGAGCTACACCCATAGCCCTTTTTTTATTTTTTGTCTTGAGGCAGGGTCTTACTAAGTTGCATAGACTACCTCTGGTCTCAGATTTATGATCCTTTTGCCTCAGGCTCCCTGGTCACTGTGACCACAGGCATGAACCACCCTGGCCAGTGTTATTAGTTCTTTTATAAAAAGATTTTTTGTTTTAAAATTTAGATATTTACTTGAATTAACTTTTGTGAATGAAATGAGACAATGATCTTTTTTTCCTCTATTAGATAGCCAACTTTCCCCAAATTTAGATCTATTGAATATGTTTCATTTATCATTGGACTAAATTCCTGTATATATTTGGATCTATTTCTGGATTCTGAATAGTCTGTCCCTGGAAATATAGTATTTTACCTTAATTACTATAAATTTATTGTACAGTTTAATAGGACAAATATCCTCCCATTATTTTTCTTTTCCAAATTTTTGTTGCATTTTTATTTCTCCATGTTACTTTTAAAATAGATTTCTCCACATTAAAAGCTACTCGTAGATTCAGAATGTTTATAAATCAAGGATTGTCTTAAGTTTCACTCATTTAGTTTTAAGTTGTTCCTGTCTTTTTCTTTGAATTTAACCAAATGGCAGGAAAAAAAGATAACCTAATGAGAAGGGCTGGGAGAAGGACCTGGCAATCCACTCCCAAGGCAATCCTGAAACAGTAAGCCATTTAAAACCCTATGAGGGTTGCTATGAGTCGGATACCGACTCGACGGCACCTAACAACAACAACAATGAGAAGGGCATTTCATGGCACGTTCTTTCCAAGTTCCTAGCTTTTTCCTCTAATAGCTACTCAGTTTTACACTCCTCACTTTCTTCCTTCTTCAAATAATTTTAAAGGACTGCAAGTATTTTTGGAATTAATCTAGAATTTATTTATTTATTTATTTATTTTTTTGCGGTACTGGGTGTTGAACCCAGGGCCTTGCGCTTATATGCTCTGCAAGTGCTGGACCACTGAGCTGCACCCCCAGCCCATTTTTTACTTTTTTGAGACAGGGTCTCGCTAAGGTATGCAGACTGCCTCTGGTCTCGAACTTGCAATCCTCCTGCCTCCTAATCTAGAATTTCTACAGTGCTACTTTTGCAGCCAGACCACTGTGGCATCCAGTCCTGTCAGATCTCAGAAGCTAAGCAGGGTCAGGCTTGCTTAGTACTTGGATGGAAAACTGCCTGGGAACACCAGGTGCTGTAGGCTTGGGAGAAGGACTTGTCAACTCACTCTCAAAAAACAATCAGTCATTAAGCAGTCAAGGTGGCACACTCCTATAATCCTAGCGACTCAGGAGGCGGAGGCAGGAGGATCGCAAGTTCGAGACCAGAGGCAATCTGTGTAATTTAGTGAGACCTTGTCTCAAAAAGTAAAAAGAAAAAAAATAAAAGGGTTGGGGGTGCAGCTCAGCGATATAGTACTTGCAGAGCATGTAAGCACAAGGCCCTAAGTTCAACCCCTAGTGCGGGGGGCGGCGGGGGGGGAATCAGCCATTGAAAACCGCATGCATAGCAGAGAAGCACTGACAATACTGTTTCACCTGTTGTACAGAGAGTTGCTATGAGTCAGACACCAATTTGACGGCTCCTGATAACATCATCATCATGCCTGGCAGTTCTTCTAATAAAAATATTAATGTTTAATTTGCTTATATGGTAAAATGCCCTTAGGACATTTAAAATAAGATTTAACTTAATTCAGAATTATAAATACCTTTCTAGGAGTACATATAAAACATACAGATACAGCCATGAAAACATTTTTTAAAGCTTATTAATTCACCAAATTATTGTTTATGCATTTTTTTATATCTGTGCTTGACAAGTTGCTTTGTTGGTATTTCCTTACTCATAGTGGTGGTGTGCGGTACATGACTATTTTTCCATCGGAAAGAACAGTTATGGGAGATTAGAGGTCCTATGGGAAAAGTCTCTCACTTTTTTTTCATGGTTATATTAGGAAGGGCCTCTTTGAAACTTTTAATTAAAATGTTTTCCAACCAAGAAGTTGTTTTACAAATGAAAAGATCTAGTAAGGAGTTGTAAAGTGACCTGTAAGCAAATAAGTGCTGCAAATGTTATGTCATTTAGATTGATTTTACAAAAATTATTTGAAAATTATAATTTTTGTAAGTCACTTGAAAGTTAAAAGGTGACTTTTTAAAGAATTGCTCTGATAAATCATTGATACTTTCTTTTTGCTTTCATTCTCTGGAGGAAAGCTATAGGATGCAACGTTTAGATTAATAGGTGTGGGATGTGCTCCTCACCATCTGGCCTGGATGTTCGGATGGGAGGTGCAGCCATGCACACAGATAACTAAACACAGCTCACTCAGGACTCTCGGGTGAGGGGCACAGACTTCTGCAGGAACACCTTGAGAGGGGAGACAGGAAAAGCCTTGAGCGCTTTTGCCTTGTGGGGACCAAAAGCTCTTTATTGTCTCTCTGGCCTGACAAGGACCGAGAGGAACCCAAAGTGTACACCTTACAAGTGTTATAGCTCTTATGCTGCCTCAAGGGCACTGGTGGCTCTTCTGCCTTCAGCTCGCTGGGTCAAGAGACTATCCTCTCATTGATTGTAGAGCTTCCTCCTTGAGAGTGCCGTCTACATGTCCTGATCTTGGTGGTCACGAGGAGAGATGCTTCTGTGTTGCTGGTCAAATCCAGAGAGAGAGATGTTGTTGTCTTGATGGTTGAATCCAGGAAGAGCGAGCGGCTGCAGTGCTGTTCCTTTTATAGATGGCTCGAACCAATCAGCTTCAAGTCCTTTGTTTTCCAATTGTCCAGTCAGGTTCAGGGGATTTGTGAAGGGTTTTTGAAAAAGTGTCCAGTCACGTTACTTTCACTTTCCCTAGATTTATAATTTACAGACCAGGTCTTCAAAAGCCGTTTTCCCAGGTTTGGGGTTTTTGCCAATTTCTTCCCAATTTCTCCCTACAAATAGGCAGTAAAAGGGGGGAAAAATCAGTGTAGTTAAGAAACACAATAGTAAGTTGAATTCTTTAAGGTGGATGTTTTTCCATTGTACTGTTAAATACAGGGTATATTTACTTCTGGCACATGGGAAGAGAAATCGGATGAAATTTCCTTTGCTGACTTCAAGTTCTCAGTCACTCATCATTATCTTGTACAAGAATCTACTGATAAAGAAGGAAAGGATGAAGTATTAGAGGGTAAGTTTTTATAACATATTTGTAAAGTATTGACTTTTAAGAATAGTTATAACTTTGAATTACTAATTTAGTTCTACTACTACTACTACTACTAATATAGTTCAGTGATATCCTCAGGAAATGCTTTGCAATATAGAAAGTTAGTTTAGCACATCAGTGGTAGAGTAGGAGGTAGTACTGTGTCTGAAGTAGAGGAAGAATTATAGTGCCATTCATTTTTAAATTAATTGAATGAGCACATATTTATTGAGTATTTAATATATGCTAGGTATTCTGTTAAGCCTTGTTGAACTGAAATTTAAATGAAATATACATTCCAGTAGGGAAGATAAGTTCTTTAAGCAAGGAACAGTAATAGCAGGTAGAAAGTGATGAATGACCTACCAAGGACAGATGAAGTTCAAAGGCGAATAGACCACTTTTAATTAAGACAGATCAGAGAAGTTTTTTATGGAAATTAAGCAAATATGCTAGCTGTTGCAACGGTGTAAATAAAGGAAAATTTGTCTGTTGATTAGGTGGTGTAGTATCTTGGATATAGTCTAGATTTTGGAGTCAGACCAAGTGGATTAAAATTCTGATTTTCCTACTTGTTAGTTGCTTGGTCTTTCTAAACTCAAGTTATGGTACTTCTCTTGTAAAATAGAATAATACTACATTTAAGGTTAATGTGAAGATTTAATGAGATACTGTGATAAGTATCTTAGTACCTGACCTATTTTAGGTACTTAGTAAATGGTGCTTGTAATTGTTACTAGGTCATATAACCCAAAATCTGTTCTAAGATATACTAGTATATAACAGTGAACAGGTATTAAATAAAAATAACTGTGAGTTGCCAAATACAGTGGTCTCCCTTTATCTGTGGGGAGTATGTTCAGAGATTCCCAGTGGATACCTGAAACCATTGTTAATACCAAAATGTGTATGTACTATGTTTTTTTCCTATAAATACATAAATCCTTGATAAAGTTTAAGTTATGAATTAGTAACAGGAAGAGTTTGGTAACAATAATAAAACAATAATAATAATGATATAATTAATATTATCTGAAACTTGTTTATTTCTGTAATTTTTCAGTTAATATTTTTGGACCATGTTTGGTAACTGACACCATAGACAAGAAAACCATGGATAAGGTGGGACTACTGTCCTCTTCCTAATTCATTCAGAAAATAAACAGTATAATGTATGATGAAGCTTTTCTGGTCAAAACCAGATTATCATTTGTAAGCATAGGCCTGAAATATCTGTACCTTTTCTTGTGTAGGAATAGCACTATATTACCTTTTCTATTACATATATCCCTACAAACAAAACAACTAGATAACATCTGCATTCTGATTCATAAACTTGGACTGATAATATTGACCATACGTACACATATGTAAGGTAATTATATGGCAAAATTTACAAAAGTAAACCAGAATATGATTACGTGTACTTTAGGAGGAAGTGGAAGAGGGAAATGTGTGTCTTTGGTAGGAAGTCATCATAGCCCAGGGATATACAGACCCAACATGCCACTGATAAGGAAGGAAACTGTTCAAGATAGAGAAACTTTAAGTTTTTTTAATTTGAAGAAAAAGTATACATCAAGGAAAAGCTGTTATAGTAAAGAGGCTGCAAATCAGTGTTTCTGAGGTAAACAGATGAAGAGAGCTATGGTATAAGAGAAGGCAAATGAATTTAAAATAATGAAGTCATTGTTGCTTATGTATAGGTCCTGTGCAGTTATGTTTTTATTTGGTTGTGATTGAAGCCATACTGATGGTACAAATTACAAGCAAAACCATAAGCTCAGTTAATTTAGAGATATACATTTAAAACTATATTATCAACATTCAGAAGATTTGAATGCTGAACTTTTATTGTTGTGGAGTTACCTGTTGTTTTTGGTTAAGTAGAGTGTTGAGTCATTTGTGCTCTCCCAATTATTCTTTTAGCAAGTGAGCAAAACATAAATTTGCTAAGCAATTATAGCTGTCCAACAACAGGAAATGTTTTTAATGAACAGATATTCTTAATGCCTTGAGTTTATTATGTATTTATGAGTACACATAATGATAATTTGATGTTAGTATCTTATTATAGATTGCAATTTAAGTGCTTAAAGATACTTAGGTTAGAAATGGGAAACTGGGTAGAGGTTTTACACAAACATTTAAGGTGGTCAGGATGTCAGAAAGCCTGTCTGTGGGAGGTAATATGGACATGAAAGATCTCAAAGTAGAATTCTGAAGGAAAGTAGATACAGTGGCAGGCCAATAAAAACAAACAAAATACAACTTGCTATTAAGGATGAGGAATTGTTTGAAAAATGATTTAAGAGAAAAAACTATAAACATAAGAATGGTATGTGTCTTTTTTATAGTTTATTTTGTTTGAAAGAGAGAGAAGAGAGGAAGAAAGAGACAGAGGCAGAGAGCAAGAGAGAGGGGAGTGGAAAGGGAGAGAGAGAGAGAGAAGAGAGACTGACTGAGACTCTCCCTCCCTAAATGTTGAATCAAACCTTAGGTATAAATCTTTAAGCAATTGCAAAACTACATAATCTAGTAAGATGTATGTTTCCTCAAAGCATGCTATAATACTCTGCCTTAAAATGAATATACATTTGCATTATCAGATGTTTTTAATGTTTTTTATAGATGCTATTCCACAATCTATGCAAGATTTGTTATGTATGAATAATGACTTTCCTCCAAGAGCACATTGCCTGGTAAGATGGTACGTATACCTGTTATCCAGATGTCTTTTAGTGTATGGGTCAGGGAGACCACAAGACTCCCCCTAGGTTCAGTGAATTGTTAGGACTCATAGGCCCAAGCATCTAGTTGTACTTATAGCTGATTTATTACAGATACAGGGTGCAAAGCAAAATCAGCAAAGAGAAAAAGCATATTAGGCCAAATCCAGCAAAAGTGTAGGCTTTTATTTTTTATTTTTTTTATTTTTGCGGTACTGGGGGTTGAACCCAGGGCCTCGTGCCTGCATGCTCTGCAAGTGCTAGACCACTGAGCTGCACCTCAGCCCATTTTTTTTTTTTACTTTTTGAGACAGGGTCTCGCTAAATTACGCAGACTGCCTCTGGTCTCGAACTTGTGATCCTCCTGCCTCCGCCTCCCGAGCCGCTGGGATTACAGGCGTGCGCCACCATGCCTGGCAAAAGTGTAGGCTTTTAAGAAACCTTTTCTAAGGACCATAGGTTATACTCAATTCCCTCAGGAGCAAGTTGTGATGACACATGTGAAACATGTCTGTCAGGGAAGCTTGTTAGAGGTTCAGCCTTCACGGTTTTAAATGAGGGGCTGATCAGATAGGTATCCTTCTGGCTGGTATATAACAAAATTTCAGACTCCCAGAAGGAAGCAAAGTGTTCAGCAAAAACTACATTTTTTGCATAAATAATTTAGGCACATTGAATAACTCTTTTTATCAGTTCTGGGAATGGTGAGAACCCTCTCTAAATCCACATTCCCATTCAGGAGTCAACCTTGCAATCAGGCATTTCTGAGGATAACAGTTACAAGACTGCTGTTAACTCTTCTGCATGGTATGTTGCATAATCTAGAGTATGTTTAACTCTAATTCTGGTGCCTAGCGTAGAACACTTAAATACCAGAAAATTTAAAGTACTTTTGGGAATTGAAATTGAAGTAAAATGTTGATTTCACTTTTGTGATGAAATCAAAGCTCACTGTAAGCTATAAATGTGGAGCTGGGCACTTAATCCCAGTGACTCAGGAGGTAGAGGCAGGAGGATCGCAAGCTTGAGGCTAGAGGCAACCTGTGTAATTTAGCAAGTTGGTCTCAAAATAAAAAGTAAATAATGGGTTGGGATGCAGTTTAGTGGTAGAGCACTTTCAAAGCATGCGTGAAGCCCTGGGTTCAACTGCCTAGGACTGAAAAAAATCCTTTAAATATGATACTTTAAGAGACATCATATTTAGATTTCTTCCATCTTTTTGATTATTGAAAGGGTCTTTGAATGTCATTTATGTTTGAGAGGTGGTATTAAAGCATGTCATCATAAAAATGTTCCTGTTACAAGTGTATGCCTGCACCCATACAACCCTGACATCTGATCCCATCAGTTCTCGGAAGCTAAGCAGGGTTAGGACTAGTTAGTACTTGGATGGGAGACTGCCTGGGAACAACAGGTGCTGTAGGCTTGGGAGAAGGACCTGGCAACCTACTCCCAAAAATCAATCCACCATTGAAAACCATTTGAGTAGCAGAGAAGCACTGCAGTAGAGCCAGGCATGGCACAGTATCAGATAATGTTTTGTCTGTTGTACATAAGGTCACTGTGAGTTAGACTCGACTCGATGGCACCTAACAACAAAAAAATTATGAGTATTTGGTCAACAAAGGAGACCTAGTTAAAAGAAGTTTACATATTGGTTTTAAATTATTCTTTTGACATGAATATGTCTTTTGACTTTTTTTAATTAAAGAAGAGTTTCTAAGGGAGGAAAAAATGATAATGGCTGTGTTTCTTTGTTTCTTCATTTCATGGTAATTATTTTTGAGAATAGGCTATGTAGCAAATGAAGAAAACTATTTGTAAGTATAGATAAACTGGACAGTATTTCATAAATATTCATATTGTTTTAGTAAATCTTTTTACAATTGTGAACTTAAAAAAGGAATTTAATAAATATACAGTGGTACATCAACACCCAAACTCCTCTGTACTCAAACATTTTGGTCCTTGACCAAATTTTCAAGATTATTTTGGTTCAGTACTCATCTACTTAACCAACATGCTAAAACCTATATAAGACACCATGCTTACCTGTTACGCTTCCTGGTGAAACAAAGGGGAGAAAGAGTCACTTTGCGTATTGGCATTGATTTCAAGAAGTAAAGAACTGTCTTGGAGCTGTGTTCACTATCTCATTTTTTAACACATATATACATGCATATACCATCTGGCCAGCTCAGCACCCAAGAATCTTTCTAGTGCCAAAAGTGAAAGAAAGAGGATAAGAATAAAAACAATTGTTTTAAAATTTAAAAATGAACTTATTATCTGAAAGCTATGGCTCATACCTGTAATCCCAGTGATTTGGGAGGCTGAGGCAGGAGAATCATGAATTTGAGGCCAGAGGCAGCCTGCATAACCTAGCAAGACCCTGTCTCAAAATAAAAAAATGGGCTGGGAGTGGAGCTCAGTTGTAGAGAACTTGCAAAGTGTGTGAGAGGTCCTGAGTTCAACACCTCAGGATCAAAAATATATAAATAAATAAAAACAAAAACAAACCAACAATAGCGGTAGCCAGTCTTATCACTAAGTGTGTGAATGGTGTGTATATGTCTGAATTAGCCATTTAGTATGCTGCTGGAACCAATAAATACATTTCCACTATTTTTTTTAATGAGAAAAAGTGCTCGCACTGCGACTGATCAGTACTTGACCAGCTTACCAGAGTAGATAATAATCTAGTGCAGCAGTATCACTGTCTTGTTACCCTTTTAATTTACCTTCCACATTCTTTTCTGATCTTCTAAAATGTGAATACATGCATTTAATATGACTAAATATCAGAAGGGGGCATAGTCTTACAGAGCATGGACTATGCATGCATACATGCATACACTCATTCAACATAACTAAATACCTATGGTTGGGCCAGACATTGAATTAGACAAACAGATTTAATTCCTAGCCAAGGTACTTTCTGTATCTGCAACTTTGGGAAGATAATTAATTTCTCTGAGTTTGTTTCTACATTGTTAAAAATCAGAAGAATAAATGATATGTACCTTTTGAATAGTTGTGAGAATTAAAGTCAAGGTACATAGTAGGCTTATCAAAATTGAATGCTATAACATAATTTATTCAGGGTGGTTTTTTTTTTTTTTTTGTGGTACTGGGGTTTGAACCCAGGGCTTTGCGCTTGTGTGCTCTGTAAGTGCTAGACCACTGAGCTGCACCCCCAGCCCATTTTTTTTACTTTTTTGAGACAGGGTCTTGCTAAGTTACGCAGACTTCCTGTGCTCTACCACTAAGCTATATCCCCAGACACTACTATTTGTTGAAGAAAAGTGATGTTATCTTCTATAATTATTTGGTGGAATTTGCCATTGAAAGTATCTCATCAGAGTTCTCATTTTATTGAGGCAGCAATCCTTTCTAGGATGGAGCCAGGCTTTCAGCAGAAATCTTAGTTCCACTGTTCCTCACATCATGTACACCCATATCTCTGAAGGGTCATTCAAAGCATTATAATAACCTCTGCTAGGCGTGGTGATGCATGTCTGTAATCCCAGCATTTGGGAGGCTGAGGTAAAAGGATCTTGAATTTGAGGCCAGCCTCAGACTATATAGTGAGTTCTAGGCTAGTCTAGGTTACATAATGAAATTCTGTCTCAAAAAACAAAGAAAGAAACCCATTACAGTCTCTGTACTGATTGGATTTATAGAAAGTTCATTATGCACAAACAACACTGGAATAAATTTAAAGAATACAGAGTAGGTCTGGTGTGTTTAGGTTATAGTAGAAAGATTACTGAAATATATAAAAGATAATGTAGTTTCCTATTTTTGCTACCTCATTAACAAGGGTGTAGTTATGGATGATAATATCTGACTGATAGTATGCTTCTGCCTGCAGCCGTATCACGGTAGCATTCGATCCCATCAGATCTCAGAAGCTAAGCAGGGTCAGGCCTGGTTAGTACTTGGATGGGAGACCCCCTGGGAACACCAAGTGCTATAGGTTTGGGACAAGGACCTGGCAACCTACTCCCAAAAAACACTCAGCCATTGAAAACCCTATAAATAGCAGAGAAGCACTCAATACTGTGTCACCTGTTGTACATTCAGTTGCTATGAGTCGGGCACTGACTTGAAGGCACTTAACAACAACATATGCTTCTGGAGGCATGTTTTTTAGGCCTATTCTTATTTATATTAATTATGAGGCTGGGGCATTCTTGGATATCACCTAGCCTGAATATGTGCCAGAGACTACTTCCCTGGGCTGGATACACTTCATCAGTCTCAGAGTTATATAATTCACATTATGTCAGCTAGGCTAAAATACATGGTATTCTCAGACATAAACAGACTTTTCTTCTGATTGTCTCAGTCTCCCCAGTGTATCACACAGTCAGTTTTGCAGACATCTCTGTGAGTCATACCAACAGGCATTTAGCAGCCAAAAGACTTATCCTGTAAAATTCTTGCTCCCAGTCCTTAGCTGTCATAGTCTGTATCCAAAGCAGATAATCCTCTGGGATTCTTCAGAGTCACTTACTTCTATCATTCAGTTCCCTTTTTGTTTTTGATACCAGGTGTCTTCATTTTATTCTTTGAAATTGAACTATGCATTTTTAAAACATTATCATATTTGATGAGGTATTTTTGTATGTTTTCAGGGAAGGAGGGTCTGTGTCATGTCATTTTGCTATATTGCTGGAAGTTACTACCACATTTTTCTCATTTGATTTTCATAAAGATTAGAAAGCCAATGGCTAAGCATTTGACAATTATTTGAAAATTAAGCATATTAAAAGTATATATATATATTTTTTTTTTCTTTTTTTTTTTAATGCAGTAGTGGGGGTTGAACCCAGGGCCTTGTACATGTTAGGCAAGTGCTATACCACTGAGTTGCACCCCCAGTTCCCCCCCGCTTTTTTTTTTTTTTTTAATTTTAGACAGTCTTGCTGAGTTTTGTAGGCTGCCTCTGGCCTTTAACTTGCTGTCCTCTTGCTTCAGCCATCCAAGTGTTTGGGATTATAAACTTTGTTTTATTTAAAAAGCATTATTTTAAACATTTATTGTGAGCTAGACATGGGGCTACCAAGTATAAAATGTGGTCCTTGCCTAAGTTTGTTGTTGTTGTTAGATGCCTTCAAGTTGGGTTTGAATCATAGCGACCTTCATAGGGTTTTCAGTGGCTCATTGTTTTCAGGATCATTTTGGAAGTGGACTGACTGCCACTTCCTTCTCCTATTTTTGTGGTGCTGGGGATTGAACCCAGAGCCTCAGAGAGCACAGAGCAGCATACCATCTCAGCAGGCCTTGGGGATTAGTAGAGGAACAGATAATGACAATACTATTTGATAAATGTATATTGAGGGCAGCATAGGATATGAGGGAGGTATTGTACCCCTTAATCACACAGATCAAGTCAGAAAAATATTTCTTAGAAGAATTGACACCTCAACTGAATTCTGAGGGACAAACAAGAATAAACCTAGTGATGGTAGGTAAAACACTATTCAAGGCAGGAGAGAATTAGTGGAAGTGATAATGCCTAAATAAACTTGAAACTTACAAGTTCATTTGTAGTAAGCCTGGAGTATAGCAGCAGAGAGTGGCTTGGAACTTCTTCGAGATTACTTGTGTAATCATGATCAGACTGCCAATACAAATATGGGCAATAAAGCCCATTCTGATTTGATCTCAGCTAGACAGGAGGAACCCCAAGGTATTGGAAACTCAAGTAAATGTCATCATTATTACATAGTGGGAAAGAACTTGGCAGAGTTGTGTCTCTGCCCTAGGACTTAAGGAAGGTGTAATTTAAGTGATGAACCAGGATAACTGCTGGAAGATAGCCAGTGAAGATAGGGAGAGAACCCAGGCAGCTATATGTAGAGAATGAAATGCAAGATTTTTTTTTTTAACCTGATTTTTCAGTTCCTTTGGCTAAATACCAAGGAATGTGATTGCTGGATCGTATGGTAACAATATGTGTAGTTTTATAAGAATTTGCCAAATTGTCTTCCAGGCTAGTTCCATAACTTGGCAATTGTGAATAATGTTGCAGTAAACGTGGATGTGCAGGTTATCTCCTTTGTGTATATACCAAGGAGTGGCATAGCTGGATTATATGGTAGCTCCATTTTTAGTATTTTGAGGAAGCTCCATACTGTATTGATTTGTATTTCCTTGATAGCTAAAGTAATGAACATTTTTTCATGTATGTATTGGCCATTTATACTTCTGCTGAGAATTGTCTATTCAGTTCAATTGCCCATTTATTGATTAGATTATTTGTTCTTTTGGTGTTTAATATTTTGAGTTTTTAAAAACACATATTCTGAATACTAATCTTCTGTTGGATGAATACCTGACAAAGATTTTTCTCCTAATCTGAAGGCTGTCTCTTCAGTCAGATAATTGTTTCCTTTGCTGTACAACAGCTTTTTGATGTGATGACAATCCCATTTGTCAATTCTTGGTACTATTTCCCGAGCTATTAGAGTTCTATTCAGAAAGTCATTGCTTATGCATATATCGTGAAGTGGTTTCCTCTAGTAGCTTCAGAATTTCAGATCTTACATTAAGGTCTTTGATCCATTTTGAATGTCTGTGAATGTCATTGGGATTTTGATGGGGATTGCATTGATCTGTAGGTTGCTTTCAGTAAGATAGCCATCTTCACAATATTATTTCTGATCCCTCAGCAAGAGAGGTTTTTCCATCTTGTAGCATCTTCTTCAGTTTCTTCAGTGTTACACAGTTTTCACTGTAGAAATCTTTCACTTCCTTGATTAGGTTTATTCCTAGATTTAATTGTCTTATTTTTCTTTTAATTCTATTGTGAATGGCATTGTTTTAATGATTTCTTTCGCAGTATGGTGGTTATTAGTATGTAGAAAAGTTACTGATTTTTGTATTTTGATTTCTACTTTGCTGAAAGTGTTTCTGAGATCTAAAAGTTTCCTGGTGGAGTCTTTAGTGTCTTTTAAGTATAGGATCATGACAAATGCAAAGAGGGATAATTTGACTTCATCCTTTCCTGCTTGTATCCCTTTTCCTTCTTTCTGGTTACCATATTGCTTTGGCTAAGAATTCAAACACTGTATTGATTAAGAGTGGAAAGAATGGATACCCTTGTCTTGTTCCTCATTTTAGAGGAAGTGCTTTCAGTTTTACCCCATTTAATGTAATGTTGTATATAAGTTTGTCATAGATAGTCTTTATTATGTTGAGATATAATCCTTTTGTTCCTAGTTTCTTTAGGGCTTTTATCATGAAAGGATTTTGAATTTTGCTGAAGGCTTTTCCTGTATGTATTGAGATGACCATGTGATTTTTATGTGTTGTATTACATTTATTGATTTGCATATATTGAGCTATTCTTGTTTCCTTGAAATGAAACCAACTAGATCCTGGTATACGATCTTTGTAATGTAATGTCAAATTTGTTTACTTTTGTAATGCAGTATCAAATTTGTTTACGAGTATTTTATTGAAGATTTTGCATCTGTGTTCATCAAGGAAATTGGTCTGTAGTTTTCTTGTGTGTATGGCCTTGTCTAGTTTTGATATCAGGATGAGACTGGCTTTGTAGATTGATTTTGGTAGCATTCCTTCCATTTCTATTTTATGGAATAGTTTGAGGAGCATTGGTGTTGGTTCTTTTTTAAAGACCTGGTAGAATCCAGTAGTGAATCTGTATAGGCATGGCTGGACTTTTTGTTGGGTGATTCTTTATTGCTGCTTCAGTTTCACTGCTTATTATGGATCTGTTTAAGTTGTTTATATCTTCGATTTTAAATTTTGGTAGGTGATATGTGTCTAGAAATTTATCCATTTAGTGTAGATTTTTCAGTTTACTGTTATATAAATTTTCAAAATATTGCCTGATCATCCCCTGGATTTCAGTGGTATCTATT
>VMDO01007794.1:0-41420 GCA_007922755.1 Pedetes capensis
GCCGCCTCCTGCCTCACATAAGGCTCCCTGAGTGAGGCTGGCTCCCAGCTACTCACATCCTGTCCTTCCAGCCAGGGACATCAATCAGCATTGAGTTCAAAAGGGAAAGCTCAGATCCTAGACTTCCAAACCCAGACCCACATGCTGGCTGTGCATCTTGGGGCTAGCTGTTTCCTTCTCTGAGCTCAGCTTTTCAGTCTATAAAATACAGATGATGATAATAATAGCCCCCATCTGAAACAGCTGTTACAAAAATAAGTTACTATAAGCATGGAGGATAAAGGGTGCTTGGCACAAAGTCTACACTCAACAAATGTTAGCTACTAAGATTATTATTATAATGACTAACACAGTTATAATCAGATGGTAGACACACCCCTCTGCCCCCAACCCAGCCACAGGGCCCAGAGGGAGACTCCTAGCAACACTGTTTTTATACCATGGTCTACCTTCTAGACCAGCTGATTCATAAGGGAACATGTGATTCAAGCTGCCTGAGTCTGTCCCCTAAAAGTTTAGTTAAATGCAATAGCTCAACCACGTCACCCAGAACTCAAGTTTCTTCTGTGTTTTTTGCTCTGCCATTATTTGCACATTGACTCTTAACCAGTGGGCTTCTTGCCTCATGGTCACAAGATGGCTGTCATGGCTCCAAGCATCTTCACGGAGCCACATTCAAGGCAAGAAAAGAAGGAAGAGGATGGAGCTCTATTTGACAGCTCTCACTCATCAGGAATCAATATACTTTTCTGAACCATCTCCTACCTGAATCAACCACTGGCAGATTTCCCCTCATGCCTACTGATTAGAACAACATCCCAAGGTCATTTCAGCCTGCAAGGACAGCTGGGCAAATAACTACATGGTCAGCTAGACAGCTATGACCAAAAGTTGCTGTGAGTGGCCATCTTTGCTCTAATAAGGCCAGGTAACAGAGGAATGAATGAGGCAGGGAGGGAAGAGGGAAGCAGCTTGGTGACAGAGATGGGAGGTGTGGGGAGAACAGCCCCTGCACTCTCTATGACCTTATAGTCACTGGCCTTCTGTGCCCTTTCTTAAGGCTTCAGAAGGCACTGATTTCTTCCTGCCCACCCTCTCCCCACCACAGAAGCTACTCAGAATAGATTTCCATTGCCTATAACCAGAGAATTCTGATAAATGAACTTTGGTTCACACTGGCCAGAAACAACTGCTGAAAATAACCCCCCTCCTCCCCTGATCACCCCTCCCAACCAGGGAGCCCAAGGAAACACTTAGACCCTACCCGTCACACCGTCTCCCAGAGGAACCAACAGCAGCCACCCAGGGGCCCAGACCTCACTCATAGAGAGGTTCCCGGAGGGTCTGGGTGTACAGCAGCTCCCCCAGACAGGCAGCCTCTCCCCTGGGCAGCCACCACCCTCAGTGAGCACACAGGGACGCTCCTGAGCCACACATCCTCTGCCCAGAGGAACCAGCAGCCACCTGCCCTGAGCCTCACCCAGCTCTGCTCCCTCCCAGCCTTCTCTGGAGGACCCCGTGCAGCCAGGCTGGCTCCTGAGGCCTGGGACCTATCAGCTCAGTGAAGCCCTTCCACCAACACCTCAGTTAGTCCCAACTGCCCTGAGTCCTAAGCCACCAAACACAGTGGGAAACTGAGGCCCAGCGCACTCCGATCCTCTCGGCACCTTGTATAAAGACACACACCAGGGACCTGGACTCACGGGCCGACAGACCTGCTGCCCCCAAAGCTACGAAAGTCCCTTGTCATCCCTGTTCCCGCTTCCTCACGCCATCTGACAAACCACTGCTGTGGAAGGTCCCCACCTGAGATGACGAAATGCCAGGTTTCCAGAACAGAGTACGAGGGAACATGGAAACTTTAGCCACAAACAAAAAGAAAATGGGACCATTTTGCTGTGAGAGTTTCATTTATGTGATCTGCGTTCCAGTGCCAGGGTCAGAAGCTGGGGCCTCCCATCCACTAGGGAAACACCACGCCGCCACGCCACACTCCCAGCCCTCTGCCTGTGACCTTCTTACAGAGCCAGCCAGAGCCACCCGTCTAACCTGACAGGTCACCGCACTCTCTGTAGGCCAGGTGCACCCACAGCAACCCCAAAGGCTTGCTGATTCCTCAAAGTCCTGCACCAGTGGACAGATCTGAATCAGCAAGAGGTAACTTTCTCGTATAACAGGACTTATCGTGATAAAACCGGCTTCCTGTTTCGCCTCGTGCCCAGTCCACCCACAGAAGCTGCCCATGTCAGCTGGCTCAGGCAGGCCACCTGGGCCCGGCCTCCTAGACGGCAGGTGGTATGTGCCGCACTTGGGGCCCTGCTTGCAGGTACAGCCTCCACAGGGTCCAGAATGAGCTGGGCACCACATCCCATGGCCCCAGGTGTCCAGGGAGCCGCACCAGGCACAGCAGGCAGCTGGGGATGGGTCTGAAGTTTGACAGTGGATATCACTGGGTGGCTATGAGGGGCACCCTCCGAGGTCAGCCCTCTTCCTGTCTCCACACACGGATCCTCCTAGCACCCAGAGAGCAGGTGACAAGATCAGCCCCAGAGAACAAACTGGGATCCTGAGCTCAATAACTCCCCAGGGTCACAGCGTTAGCAAATGGCGGAGGCAGGATTTCAATTCACATGGTCTGACCCCAGAGCCACAGGCCACAGGGAGGCACAAGGTGACTTGAGGAAGAGCCCTGCGTCGTGGGGGATTCATGATGCACTTCAGAGGAGAAGCAGCTCCGACCCAGCTAGGAAGGAGGAGCTGCACTCACACAGGGAAGGGGCAGAGGCAGTCGACAGCCGGGGCCGGCAAACGTCCATGAAGGGCCAGGCAGTGAGTAGTCTGGGCTCCGGCCACCGTAGTCTCTGACAAAACCATGCAACCCCATTACTGCCCACTGAAAGCAGCAGAGAGAATACATCCAGAGTGGGCCAATAAAACTTTATTTACAGATCCTCATGACTGAATTTCATGGGATTTCCACTTATGAACTTTTCTTCTTTGAATTACTCATCATCTGTTTTAAAAACGTATAAACCAGCCAGACATAATGGCACAATCTGTAATCCCAGCACCCAGAAGGCTGAGGCAGGAGGATCTTGAGTTTGAGGCCAGCCTGGGCTACAAAGACCGTGTCTCCAAAAAAAAAAAAAAGAAAAAAAGAAAAAGAAAAGAAAAGAAAAAGGAAAAATAAATAAATAAAAAGCACCTAAATAAATAAGCAAATAAATAAATGTATAAACCATTCTGAGCTCACAAGCTATACAGAAACAGGAGCAGACCAGAGATGGCCTGCAGGCTATGGTCCAAAGCAAGCAGGTATCTGTACTTTAAGCAACTTTTAAGGTTGAAGGAGCTCAGAACTGTGACAAGAGGTGGAAAAACACTGCCTTACTACCTACCCTTCCCCCCCCCTGTAAAAGTTACCTGCCAGAGGCAAAGGGCTGAGAGAGCCCTGCCGGCCTCCTTCTGGGGAGGGTCAGAGGAGAAAAACACAGAGGGCCAAGTCTAAGTCGCAGTGGGGATGCACGCCCATGGTTAGGCTTGGGGTCCGGGGAGGATGGCTCCCTCCAGAGCCTGACCCTCCGCCTCTGAGAGCTGGTGCCCAGGTGGGCTCCTCCTCCACGGCAATCCACCAGGAAGTCATCCACGTCCCCACTCAGTGCCAAAGGCAAGCGTGCTGGAGTGAAAGTTCCCAGGCAAATCCCCAAGCTGGAGGTCACTCTGAGGCAGTGGTTCTTAACTGGGAGCGATTATCCCCGGGGACAGGTGGCAATATCTGGGACACATGCGGTTGTCACAGCTTAAGGCAGAGCTAGTGAGTGGGGGCCAGGGACACAACGGACCGCCCCACAGTGCCCAGGGCGGCCCTGCTGGGAAGGTGTGCAGTGCCCAGGCCGGGAGACCCTGCCCTACACCTGCCTAGGGGGATGGCCACCATCCTGAGGCTCCGAGACTCCTGGGTCCCCTTCCCCTCCCTGCTGTCTCCCCGGTCCCTCCCTCCGTGCACTAGGACAGTCAGGAGCTCAGGCTGTGTGGACACAAGGCAAGTCGCTCCACTCACCGTTTCCTCCTAAAGGAAATGACCGACCAGCGCCTCCATCCCATAAACATTTACAAGCCCTGGAAGGTTCCAGGCCCCATTGCCATTTTTAAGGGCTCTGCTCTCAACAAACACAAGGTCAAGCCAGTCAGAGAATGGAACTTGAGAAGGGGAAGTGGCGGGGGGGGGGGGGGGGCATTTTACAAAGTTCAGGGCGCAGAGGAAAACGAAAGCCCCCAGACAACCCCCGCCCCGGCCTTCTGGCCCATAAACAGACGGGCGCTTTACATAGGGCATCTTAGGACTAGCAGGGAGGGTTTTAAAGGTCTCGGGACACCGCCTGACAAGGTTTTCATTTGCTCAAGGTTCCTGTCTGAAGATTGATCAGTTACTGGCCTATGGGGTATGATCCCCCAGAACACTCCATAGCTGTTTGTCTGGACGCAGCTTTGGAAGCAGCCACCACAGACACCCTCATGACCCAGCTCAGACTAGATCTCGTTTCTAGTCTTCTGGGGCTTAGCTAAAGTTTAATCACAAAGAAAAATGCAGAGAAAAATATCACAAATATCCATGTGCCCATAACAAGACTTAACACTGTGGTTACTTCCTTAAAAAAAAAAAAATCTCCTAGAATGACTTGGGGGCTGGGATTTAGCTCAGTTGGTAGAGTACTGCTCTGCAGTCTCTGAGGTCTTGAGTTCGATTCCCAGTATTGCAAAAATGGGAGAAAGATGTGGCAACCCACTCCCAAGGCAATCCCAAAACAATCTACCATTGAAAACCCTATGAGGGTCACTATGAGTCAGAGATGACTCCACAGCACCTAACAACAACAACAACAACAACAAGAATGACTTGAGATTTACACAGAAATTGAAAAGCTAGTGCATAGCGGGGTGGTGTAGCTCCTTCACCAGCTGCCCCGTGTGAACATCTTCCAGAAACCTGGGACATCGGTCAGGACAGGGAAAGTAAGGCCAGTGTGGTACAGTGGTAATTCAATGCCAGCACTGGTTCAGGCTGTTCCAACTTTCCGCCTGATGGCCTTGTTGGGTTCCAGGATCCTATCCAGGAGAGCACAGTGCACTTCCTTTTGATTTCTTATCATTAAAAGAAAGAAAATTTGACAGAAGATATGTTCATTTAGAACCTCTCCCCATGCCCAGCCCTTGCCTGATCCCCCTACCCCAGGCCTCTGTCCCCTGAAGATCCTGGGTCCACCCCCCTCTCATGCTACTTGGCATTGCTGCTGTATATAAGAGCCTAGGAACAGTCAACAGGGTAGCATGGCGCTCTGGGTATGCACACGCTTACTGGAAAATGTAGTCCTACGTATCCTTCTTAGGGCTGGGGTTTAGCTCAGTTGGTAGGACACCTACTCTGCACTCTCTGAGGATCTGGATTCGAACCCCAGCACCACAGAAATGGAGGAAGGATGTGGTAATCCATTCCCCAAAACAATCCCGAAACCATCAGCCATGAAAAACCCTACAAGGGTTGCTACAAGTCAGGCCCAACTTTACAGCACCTAACAACAACAAACATCCTTCTGCTATTTCCTTTGTCTCTCTGGACATTCTGTTTTGAATGGTCTTTGTTACATAAAGAAGCCTATATATTTAAACTACTCCACTGTATTCCTTCCCAGACCCATACCAGTTCATTTTTCCAATGCCCTACTCGTGGCCACATAGACTGGGCAACTTTACCATATTACCAACCACTTACAAGGGGCAGCCCAGAGCCTATGGTAGAGATGCTTCTGTAGGCTTTTCTAATAGCATCTCAAGGCATTGCTATTCAAAGACCCATCTCTACCTGCCTCTGGAATTCCCTCCGGAAGGGGTACAGGGTACACAGAGGGCCCTGCACATGGGCAGGCAGGGCCCTTTGCCCTGACAGTTATTTTCAAGCCATAAAGACGGAGGAGAGAGGAGTTTTTACAAGCGGGATGGGCAACCATCGGAAGAGGGGTGTGCCTGCTTATCTTTATCTTGTTCATCAGAATAGGACCACGAAGTCAAGGTCATAGGCTCCACTTCTCCTTTCAGTGTCTCTACACCATCTCCCTATTCACAGGGCCCCGCAGGTCCAGAAGGCAAGGGCTGCATTCACGAGCTCTGCTACACTCCTTACCTAGGCAAGTTGGGGTCACTTCAGTCTTTTCTCCCTAAAATGAGCCTGAAACCACTTACCCTGCAGAATGCAGAGAGAAGTAAATGAGGTGCCAACAAAGACACCCTGCAGGTCCTCAGCTGCCACAGAAAGATCTCAGCCCTCTGTTGTGCCACTGACTTACTTCAGTGATGCAGTCAGAGGATGACGCCTCTGAATTCAGCTTCTAGATGCAACCGCGCAAGATCGTCTGTGGCTCAGGGAGTGCCCAAAGGCCCAGGAAGAAAAGGCAATGCTTGCTCAGGCCAAGACATGGAAACGAGGGCCAGCCTGCATCTTTTGGAGAGACAGCACCAGCAGCCTCAGTCGCCAGGACCTTTCAGGGCCACAGGCCCAGATTCTCTGAAAAGTGAACCCAACCAAAGCCAAAGCTCGTCCTTGCTCAAAACCAAGTCCTACAAGGGGAAGTCAGTGTCCACGCAGGAATAGAAAGACACAGCTATTCTCACTGGACCCCAGGAATATCTCACTGAGAATTAGGCTTCTAGACCTGGTCCCCAAGACGGGGCGCAAACCCTCAGGGACTGCAAGAGACATCCATGCCATGCAGGGGAAAAAAATGCATCACATTATAATCACTAAATAAATTGCAGAAATGACTGACATCATGGAAATTTACTAGCTAAGTTTCAACAAACTCTGCATAGTTGAAGGCAGGGATTAAAAACCGAGGACCCTGTTCTTTGAGACACAGCTAGCCACTCACAGCTCCAGTTTCTAGCTCTTGAGATCCTCATTGCCTCCGACAGGGCAGCAGGCAGTGTCCTCCCCCATGTTCCTCTGGCGTGCCATCATCCCAAGCGTGCAGATACAGCCTCCTCCCCACCTGGGGTCAGCCATGACTAGGGAAATGTGGGAAAAAGGGAAATGATGCTACGTCCAGCTGGAGATCTGAAGAGCCAACACGCAATTCACAGTGTTTCCCTATGGCACCATGTTGGTGATATTCTGAGTACACGAGTCTCCCTCCGTACCCCATGCCAGCTATGTGCAGAGCCCCATCAACTCACAATGAAACATAACTTAATGCCAATGAAAAGGTACTGAGGTTGCAAAGGGTTCTTTTTTTGCCAGGCAGTAACTTCATTCCTGAGACTAGACAAAGGGTAACTTGATGAAGAAGAACACAGTATCGTGACTGGAGGAAGACTCACTAACAACCTGTGCTATGCAGATGACACAACTCTTCTTGCCAAACATGAAGGGAATCTGAAACATTTACTGATCAATATCAAAGAACACAGCCTTCAGTACAGATTGCAACTCAACATCAACAAAACAAAAATACTTACACCTTGGTCAGTATGCAACTTCAAGATAAATGGAGAAAAGATTGAGGTTGTCCATGACTCTGCTTTACTTGGTCCTACAATCAACACCCACAGAAGCAGGAGTCAAGAAATCAAAAGATGCATTGCACTGGGAAAAGCTATTGCAAAAGACCTCTTTAAACTGTTGAAAAGTAAAGATGTCACATTGAAGATGAAGGTGTGCCTGATTCATGCCATGGTATTTTCAGTGGCATCATATGGTTATGAAAGCTGGACATTGAATAAGGGAGACAGGAGAAGAATTGATGCTTTTGAATTGTAGTGTTAGAGACGTCTATTGAATATACCATGGACTGCCAAAAGAACCAACTGATCTCTCCTAGAAGTGCAACCAGAGTGTCCCTTGGAAGCAAGGATTGCTAGACTGCATCTTACATAATTTGCACATGTAGTCAGGAGGGACAAATCCCTGGAGGACATCATGTTTGGGGGAGTGGCAGGTCAACGAAAAAAGGTCAACTAGATGGTTTGACACAGTGGCTACAATAATGGGCTTAAACATTAGTAAGGTTGTGTGCCTGGCACAGAATCAGGCAGTGTTTCATTCTGTTGTACATGGGGTCACTATGAGTCACAACTGACTGGATGGCACCTAACAATGAGAAAAGGATAAAAGTCATCCAAATTTGGGACAACACTTTTAGCTCAGTGACACCAAACTGCTGATGTATGATTTTGAAAAACAATAAAGAGCATTCCATCATGCCGCAAATTTTAGTGACAGCAAAGGAAATTGAATGTATATTGCTTGTTAAAGTTGCACCAACCAAAATTACATTCATAATGGTTAGTTAAAACTTGTATTACTAGGGAACATGAATTTTTTTTTTTTTTTTTTTTTTTTTTTTGGTGGTTAGGGCTTCTACTTAAATTCCCACTTTCATTTACGCTTTACAAAGTGCAAACCTTCCTAATACGGCAGTCGTTATAGATTTTACTTCTATTTAGGCTCCACTCAAGCAGTTACTAGGGGGAATGTGAGATCAGACACGTTTAGAGCACGCATCCTGGAATGTCCTCACTCCATTCATGCACACAAATATCCGAGCACCTGCTAGGCCTTGAGACTTCTGCAAAGCAGTGCCTGAGGCAGCCAGGAGGCCTGAAAAAAAAAATCCAGCGAAGAGTCCTTTATCAAGGGCCAAAACGCAAGCCACCAAAACCACAGAAGCTCTCCCTGCCCCCGTGGGAGAAGTTGCCGGGCCAAAGGCACTTGGACCGTAAGATGCTGAAGGTCAAGCAGAGGGCTTGGGTTGTTTTTTTTTTTTTTTTTTTTCCCCCAAACTATATAAAAGTAAGGAGAGAGGCTGGAACTACAAGACAGTCCAGGCCTCAATCCAATGCTTCAGAACATGCAAGTCCTCAGTTTTGGAAATAGTGCAAGTTTTTATTCACAGCCAAATTTAATTCAGCCAGACAACAAAAGACGGAAACTTGAAAGCTTCTTGGGGGGGGGGGATAAAGACAGAGTAGAGCATGTGACCTCAGAGATACAAAGGAACAATACTGGCCAAGTCTGATTTTCCAAACTGTACAGGAGGGAATTCACAGGGAGCCGGGAGGGAGAGCGCCCGCCCCTCCATCTCACGCCCTGGACACAGGCTCTTTCGTACTCTCCAGAGGCTTCTAAACACTCTGAAACCACACGGGGCATTGCTGATGTCACCTGAGCCAGCTGCGGGAGTGGTGGGCCGCCTTGCACCTGCTCCAATAAAAAGTGGGAAGCCAACAACGTTCTGTTAATGAATGCTCTGGGCTTGTCACTCCCTTGAAGCGAAAGACTATTTGTACTTTGACCGGCTTCCAGAAAGGGGTGGGAAGAAATACTTCAGTAATGAGATTTCTCAAAAATTAAACTTTTTCATTTTGGAATAAACTGGTAGTTGAGGTTGCAAAGTTAGGAGAGAGCGTTCTATGCATGCCCCCTTACTCAGTTTGGGTTTCTCAAGTGGTAACATTTTTAAGTAACCAAAGATGCTATCCCCCTCAGCTTGGCCTGAGGTGGGGCTGGTGCGTTGCTATGATGCTGAAAGCTATGCCACTGGTATTTCAGATACCAGCAGGGCCACTTGTGGTGGACAGGTTTCAGCTAGGCTTCCAGACTAAAACACTAGGGAGAAGCAGCCCACTCCCAAAGCAGCCATTGAAAACCTTGTGAATAGCGGAGAAGCACTGTTAAATATAGTGCTGGTAAGTGAGCCCCCCAGGCTGGAAGGCATTCAAAAGATGACTGGGGAGGAGTTCACTCCTCAGAATAGAGTCGAGCTTAATGACAGGAATGGAATAAAGCCCCTGGGACCTGCTTTTGCCAATGTGGCATGACTCCAAATGAGAAGAACACAGTGGCTATAATGTTGGGGTCAAATAAAAACAGATCGTGTGTACAGCACAGCGCTGGAGAGTGTTTCGTTCTGTTGTACTTAGGGCCGCTATGAGTTGGATCCGACTACACAGCACCCAGCAACAAAGATGCTAAAATCAAGACCAAAATCAGTACTATACAATATTCATCATTGATAAGTCTGGTGTGTTCATCCAAATTTGATTGACAGCTGAAAGAAGGGGGAAGCACTGTACACCTGCTCCTGGGGGCCACTTCCTTGACATCTTTAAAATACCACAAGTGACTTGATCTTGGTATTTTAAGTACTTAAGAACTGAAATATGGACTAACATACCAAAGTGAATATTGATCTGGCCACCCCAATACAAGCAAGAGCCACCACCATCTATTATGTGCCTACTATATACCAGACTCTGGGCTGGGATTTCGCTCAGGAGGTAGAGAGCCGCTCTGCAGTCTCTCAGGTCCCGAGTTTGATTCCCAGCACTGCAAAAAATGGGAGAAGGATGTGGCAGTCCACTCCTGAGGCAACCCCAAAACAATCAGCCATTGAAAACCCTATAAGGGTCGCTGTGAGTTGGACATGACTCCATGGCACCTAACAACAACCATATCCCAGACTCTGCACATGGGTGACACGGTTTTGTCTTCTTGACAACCTGTTGAGGAGCTGATTGTTATCCAGCATTTATAAAACAAACCCAGAGACGTTAAGTGACTTGCCCAAGGTCACACAGCTAATACGCAACCATAATGCAAACAGACACAGGCATTTAAGCATAGTGTCTAAAGAGAATCACTATGGATATGGCTGCATTCTCCACTGCCAAGCCACACCCATCGCTGTCACCAAGAACTTCCCTTATGCTCCAGGGAAGCCCCCCACCCCTCCACTCCATATATCACCCAGAATTAGCAGCAAAGTGTCAGGAAACTTGGCCAGGCAGCCCCAAGCATGACCGAGGGCTGGAAACCTTCACTGTGAAGCCCTTTATAGAAAGCCGCGGTTGGCAGCCCCCGCTCCTGCATGGGAACAAATTAACATTGGCATTCCAAACACAGGAAAGGAAGGAAATTGGAAACACAGTTTATACTTGGCCAGCCCTTTGAAATACTGTACCATGCTACCGACATCAATTAATGAAAAGCAGGGCTGTGCTGAGAGGCTCTGGTTTGGAAATGCATTAACACACGTTAAACATGTTTGTACAGGAACCGGATTATAAGCACCCTGGCTCCAAAACAATAAAGCAATTACCCTAAAACTGGAGCTCTCCCCATCGCCATTAATTCAATCCACTCCACGAGGATCAGCGAGGGCTTTGCGCGGCTCCCCACAATGCCTTCCAACACAAATGCTGGAAGGACGTCACAGCACATGCTACTCTGAGCTGCACATCAGGAAGCACCAGGGCCCGTGTGCGCCCAACATCCCCCAGATCACAAACACTCGGCTTCGGAGGAGGGGAAGGCACGCAGCCTGGCCCTGGCTGTCACCAGCATTGCTGTTTTTCTTGGGTTCGAGCGACTGTCACCGGAGAAGGTTAATGATGAAATTTCTGTTCCACACTAAGAAACACCATCACGGTTTTGTCAACTAGTATTTGTCAAGTGCCATTCGCTGCAAAATCCGGAATTCCATCATGGCAGAACGCACAGCTGACACTGAGTGGCTCACGTCATGGCCACGGTAATCCACGGGATCACTGGCAGGGAGCAAGCTCTTGTACCTCTCTAAACAGTTGCAGGAATTCAGAAAGTTCTGGAACAAATAAAGCATGTGCCTGGAGCTGCCCAGCACAAGCCCACAGGCTGGCAGGACAGAGTCACAGCCAAGCCAAAGGCAAGTGTCCACCACCCGCTTTTGTGAGACTGCTTGAGGGGAAGGATTTGAGATATGTGGGTGAATCTCAGCAATTCTGACCTGAGACCAAAAGAGCCAGCTGGCTTCTTGAAAGCCCAGCCTCCCTAGGCATTGCCTCTGAGGACACACCCACCTGTGTCCTGGCACCCGGGGTCCAAGCCCCAGAAGTCACCAGCGTCCTGCCCCCCTCCCGCTCCCTCACCCAGCTGACGTCACCCCTCAACTCCATGTTGATCTGGGACCCATCAGGCTGGAGCTATTGGAGTGTGTAAAGCTAAATGTGTTATCATTTTCACCACAAATTAGCAGTTTCTATGTAAATATTGGTATTTCCTCACCCCGTGGAAGCAAGAGGAGGCAAAATGGCACCAGCGCATTTGATTTAAACTAATTAAAAGCAGAGGGTTGTGCAATTCAATATATTGATTTTACCAGTGGGACTTAAATCTTTTATAATAAGTGTACACAGCTGCGGGGCTCTCCCACCACCACGCTCTTGGGCTAATCCTCACATCCCTCTGACAATAACAGGACAGGCCCCACACATCCCTGCCTGTGCCCTCACCCAGTGACACAGCCAGGGAGCGCTAAGGAGAAGGTCTGCAGCGGCATGCCAAGGAGTCAGCGTGTTGACAGCACCCCCCGCCACGTCTGCAGAGTCCCGTAGGGAGCAGCTGGGTGCAAAGGGCCATCCGTTGCTCGTTGCTCGGGTGGAACGCATGGCAGGCCAGCAAGGGTGGAGGGCAGCCTGAGGACACACTGAATCTTGCCCTGGGCCAAATATGACCTTACCGCATGGGGCGGGCTGTCGGGCGGGCACGATATTAGAGCAATAGGGTGATCAATCAATGCAGACAGGACTCTCCCCGAATGAAGTCACCACTTGTCTTAGATTTCAGAGACCATGTGATGCGTGCTCACAGTGCCTGCACGCCAGTGGTCGGGGCTCATCCACCAGCTGTGTTTATCTGGGAAAGCATCGATGGCCGCCACCACCACCGCCACCATGGCCACTGCAACCAAGGCAAGGCTGAATCCCAGTTCACATGAGCCACACCTCAGAAGCACCTTCTCTGTGCATTCAAACCATCATCAGCCCCTGGTGCTGCCCCGACACCCACTTTAATCTGGGGCCCCCTCCCCTCCCCTTGCAACAGGGACGTCACCACCAAATCACAACCCTGGAACAAAAAGCCCAAACAGCCACCCAAGCTGGCACCCAGGGTTCAGCCCGACCCTGCCCTGCTTCCAGAAGGGAAACACATCGAAGATCCAAAAAGTTCAAATCTGGGTCACATACATCCTTGGGAAAAGGGGCGGGGGAAATCCTTGATTTATATAAGCAGAAAAAGGAGGCTTAAAAGAAGTGATTTTGAAAGGGTTCCTGAAAACGCAGCTGTTGGTGCACTCCTGTAGCGCAAGCGCTCTGCAGAGAAAGAAAGGAGGAGAGGAAGAAAGCAGGGGGAAGCCGCTGTGACATCTATATTAACCTCTGGCTGCTGACCAGGCAGGGCCGAGAGAGCTGGAATGCAGAGCAGCCCTTCCAAATTCTAACACAAGCCAGGTTACAGCTGCAGGCGCCTGCGGTCATGCTCCACGGAGCACTCCCTGAAGGACATTTTTAAACGGTAACAGAATCTTTTTCTAATACTCTACAGTGGTGGGGCCTGTTCTGAAGGGGCAAAAGGAGAGATCTTAATGCCAAACACTTGTCAACAAAAAGGACAGCCAGATGGTGGAAAGCAAAAATCAAACTGCGGTGCCTTCTCCCTGCTCACAGGCCACAGTAACAAAAGCCACTCTTATATACTGGCTCCAGTAATGATAGGGTTCCAGCGCTTTCTTTTTTCATTGCATTTCGAAGATTAAACAAATTTCATTCCTTCCTAACCTGGCCCAGAGATAAACATGAGCTGTACACCCCCATGCCAGCCGGCTTCTCCACAAGGTTCCCCACAGAGCTGCTGGATTCTTCCACAGAAAGAGGGGTCAGGGCTAATGGCTAGATTCAGTCTGCAGAATCGCCACCGCCTGGGGACTATTTAAGGGAGCATAGCCTGTTTTGAATTCCAAAATTAAGTCTACACGGAGGAGTTGGGGGCTTGTTAATCCAAACCAGTATACAAATCTTGCCATTGAACTTAAGGGGCCCAGGATGGGCCGAGAGGAGTCCTGTTCAAAGAGCTGACTGGCCTTGCGAGGGGCTCCATGGGGAACGCTGGTCTTTGTCATAAGGTGCAATCCGAAATCCTCGCTCGCAGCACCTGGTTTTGTCGTAAATTCCGCTCTACTTTAGATCCTGCTCAGCCTGGCAAAAAGCTTGAATTCCAAGGAGAACGACTTATAGGAGCAAAAACCAGTTTGGCTGCAGACAGAAGAAGAATAAAGGCAGCGGGTCTGCAAAAGCCTTCAGGATTCAGGCAGGGGTCCCCACGCAGGCCTGCAGGACAGCAGAGGTATGCGGGAGGGGGAGGGGCGGCAGAGACTGCCTGCTCCCCCTGGGTCCTCCCTAGCGGGCCCCAAAGTCCCCTGGAATGGCACCCAGTAGTGGTTTGACATCAGCAAGTGCTACTTTCTCACCCTTAGGTACACTGCGAGAATAAACGTGGCTTTGCAAAAACTGTGTACTTCAGATCAACGTTATTTGAAGTCCAAGGAAAAAGCTGGGTTTTCTCAGCAAACTGAGTGGCAGGACAAGACTCCTGCACATACCCACACCCCTCTCCAGCCCAACCGCCACCCCAAGCTCCTTCTATGGAGAAACTTCGAGTTATTCATGACAGAAGGGACAGACAGAGGGTTAATTCCCATGCTGTGGCTGAGCAGAAATGAAAGGCCACCTCTACAAACACCTAGAGGAAGCCCTGGGTTTAGGAAAAGGGAGAGGGAGAAGGAGAGAGAGAGAGAGAGAGAACACAAGGTCAGCATGCTCTGTTAAAAGCCACTCTGCCATCTAATTTGGAGTGATGTTCCAGAAAGCTAGACCTGAGAAAGTCAGGACCATCCCACAAAACCCAAAGCCAGCCGACTGATTAAGAGGCTCAGACAAGCCGGTCTTTGTCCTTTCAAGATGAAAGAACTGGATTGAAAGGTGTGTGTGCAGCCAGAGGAGGAAAACCACCCAGCTGTGGCCTTCCCAAGCAAGCCCCAGCTTGTTCCCCAAGGCCGGGGGTGGGGGGGAGCAACCAGCCCTGCCCAGAAGTTCCCAGGCACACACAGTGAGGCATGTGGTCCTCCTCTGGGACCCAGGAGCCCCACTCCTGCCCGTGGCTGACCAACAAGCACCAGGGCCACATTCGCACTGGGTCTAAAGAGCCTGCTACTGGGGGAGGGATTAGAAATACCTATTCAATGACCCCAACCAGGCTCTGCATGCAGCCCTGGGACCTGCTGCATTCAGTGGAAGTCACCATTGGAACAGAACTGGAGATGCCATAAATCCCCCACCAGAGAAAGGGCCGGGGTTAGCCTTGGCTTTGGGAGGACAACCGAACTTGAGTCCATTAATGTACTGATACGTATTTAGGCTGCTGCTTTAGTTTTTGCAACAGGCAATAAATACACATGTAAAAATAATCACACAGAGGCAGACAATGAAAAATTAGATCCCAGCTTCCACCACCCTAAGCGCCCGGCCAGCAGCCCAGTAAAATCTCTCCCCACCTCATGGTGTCTTCTCCCAGTGGGACACAGAGGATGCCCCAGCACATATGGTACTGTGTTGATGTGCACCTTGCTTTTTTCCACCTCCTACATTTCAAAGATTGTTCTAACCCAGGGCGCCTGGAGCTGCCTCCTCCTCAACTAGTTGCTTAGTGTAATTTAAACTTTTTTAAAGGTATTTGGGCATCTCAATCTCTGCCCTCCCCCTGTACCCTGAACCTGTTTCACTATTTGATTTTTTACTATTATTAAGGAGAGACAATGGCCTCCCAGGAACTCCCGGGACCTTATCTGGAGCTGGAAGCATTAAGGAGGATCCGCGTTCCCTTGAGCACCCCCTCTGCGCCCCAGGTGCCCAGCATGGGGCTTCGAGTATCATTATTTCCAAGTTGACACAGCGCTTTCTGGGCGTGTTTGCTGTCTTGACTTGGTCGGGGTTTTCGCAGCAAGTTACACAAGCAAAACGCAAGGGCTCAGGAAACAGCACTATCGGGGCGTGTTATCTCCAAACCAAATATTTGATCATCAGCCCCGCAGCGCACTGCCAGGGGTTAGTTTGAGCAAGTCTGTGAATACGCGCAAAGATAGAGGGGGAGCTCCCGCGGCCGCTGCAGCCCAGTCCCTGGGGTCACTGTGGCTCCAGCCGGGTACAGGATTCCCCCGCCCCCCCCCCCCCCCCGCGGCATAGGCTCCCAGATCCCGCGGCACCCAATAGCCAAAACCCGTGGTTTAAGAGCCACACGTGATAAACGCTGAAAATGGATTCTGCCAGCCCGGGACCTATCATTAAATATTTAAAATAGAAAGCTCGCAATGGCAACGTCTCTTCGCCAGCTCCAGCCGAGAGAGCCAGGAGGTGGGTGTCGGGCGGCGGGGCGAGGGACCCCGCGGCGCTAGGGGCGCGCAGCGCTGTAAGGTAACTGCACCTAAGTGGCAGGTCAGGGTGGCCAGGGAGAGGACGGGAAGGCGACGCCCGCGATGCCCGCGCCAGGCAGGGATGAGAGGGACCGAGGGAAGGGCGGGAAGGCAGCTTCGCCCAGAAGGGCCCTTTAAATCCAGGTAGCTGGGGCCGCGGCCAGGGCGCTCACATGACCCGGCCCGGCGCTTTGAACTGAGCCGCGGCCGGGCCGGCGCCTCCCGGCGCAGAGATGCGGCTGGCGGGTAACTCCGGAGAGACTTCGGATAGGTCCCTCCCTCCCAATGTCCCTTCAGGCCAGCTGAGCCCCGCGCGCCCTACCTGGGGGTGCACACCGCTTGGCGTCCACCAGGGTCCCGGCCGGACGGCCTCGGGCAGCCTCTGCGGCTTTGTGAGCGGCCGGGAATGGGAAGATGGGCGGGCTGGGTGTGAGAAGCGCCCCGGATCGAGCCGCGCACCCCTCCTGCCCACACTCACCGAGGTTGACGAAGCTCATGACCATGTCGGCGTCGGTGAGGAAGCGGCTGTCTTGCAGGCTGGCCAGAGGGGGGCCCTGGGTGCTGAAGACGGCCTTGTAGGGGTAGGAGAAGCCCTGGCCGTCGGGCCCGCCGCCTTCCTCCACCGCCATGGCATTGTACAGGTCCAGCATGAACATGGGCGCAGAGTTGTGCTTGCCCTGGAGGTGGGGGCGCGGGCGATGGGGCAAGCCCAGGATCGAGAGGATCTCGCGCTGCATCTCCCGCCGCTCCTGGCTGCGGAGGCGCCGGTGGATGAAGCTCGAGTGCACCTCGTTGTCCAGGCTGAAGTCGGCAAGGGCGGAGCGCAGCAGGAACAGAGGCACCCAGAGCGCCACAAAGCTGTGGGGCGCCGCCGCGCGCCGCGAGCGCACGTGCATCGCGCCGGCTGGAGGCGCGACCCCGGCTCCGGGCTCCGGGCACAGGGGCCCGCGCCGCCCCAGCTGGCAGAAGCGGCAGGCGGCAGTCCCCAGCGCTCGGTCACTTGCAGCAGACGGGCCCCGCTGCGCCCGCGCCAGACATGGCCCCTCCCGGGCCGGCCGCGCTCTGCCCGGACCCCTGCCCGCTTCCCGGCGCTTGCCCGGGGCCCCTCGCCCCGCACTCGCCCGGACGCACCGCAGGGCTCGGCAAGCAGCTCCGGCGAGCAAGCAAGAGAGCGAGGAGGCGGGCGCGGGGGAGGAGCAGCCGGCAGCCGGAGGAGTCCCGGGCGGGCGAGCGCTCCCTCCTCCACCTCCGCGCGCCCTCGGCGCAGAGAGCGCGGCCCGGCGTAGCTCTTCCACCCCGCGCGCCCACGATCGCACGGCAGCAGCCGCGGGAGCCCCGGAGCAGTGCGCGTTGGGGCCGGGCAAGAGGAGGCGGAGGAGACTGAGGAGGACGGACTTCCAGGGGCCCCTCCCGCGCCCGCGGCCTCCCACCTGCGCTCGGCCCCGCCCTCCCTCAGCTGCGCCCAATGGGTTCATTCATTCTCTCCAATGCGCTCGGCAATCGTTGACCCAGTGCCCACCGGGCGCCCAGCACCCGGCTGGACGCCTCGGGGGTGCGGGGAGAGGAATTCGAGTCGGTCCTGCCGACTCGGGAAGGTCAGGTAGGACTGGAAAGAAGGCCAGAAGCGACCAGTGAGGTTTGGGCTGCGGTGGGAAAAGTTGGGACCAAGCGAAGGAAGCGCGGGAACCCGAGGACGCTCTCGGACAGGAGGTGACCTTGAGCCTGACTCTTGCCTCTGTCCCCCAACACGCCATTTACTCCAGCCACGCAGAACCCTTGATGGTCTGCACTCGCCATCCGCTCTGCCTGGAACTCTCTCCTGTCCCCTCCCACCTCAAGTGCCACTCCCTCCAGGAGGCCTTCCCAGACTCCCGGGGATAAGTTCGCTTTCTCCCCTCACCCCAAGCATGCTTGTCTTATTTTCTGTAATTTCTTTTTTTTTTATTAGAAATTTTTAATGTACATCATAATGTTATTCATTTTGACATGCTTTTCATTGTGACAATTTTCATATATGCAATTTGATAAACATTCATGTCCAGAACTGCTCTGTCCTTATCGTCTTGCCTCTCCCACTGGAAACCCCGTGCCCCCGCCACCGACCTTCTCCAGAGCTCTTTTCCTCCTAGTGCCTTGAACCTGAAGCCCAGGAGCCATTGTGGCTGGAAAATCAGTTTTGTGGGGTGCATTCATTCAATCTGCGAGCCGGTAAGGGCTTCTCTGCCCACTGCTGTTTGGAAACACATATTTCCACCCACCTCCTGGCCTGAGACCAGTTCCCCAGTCCACAGTGGAACCCCCAGGGGTGGGACAGAGGCAGCTGGGGTTTGCAACCAGCTGGTGGCCATGGCCTGTGCCTGAGACTTCCCACCAGCCTCCTTTCTTCCCTCTCCTCATCCTCCTCACACAAAAGCCCCAGACAACTCAGAACTACAGGTTTCCTCTGCCATGGGGGACTTTCCTCGAATTACTGCTGCTTGGAGCCTCAGTTTCCTCATCTGAAAAATGGGAGCACAATGCCACTCAGAGTGGCAGTGAAAGCTGTGGAGTTATAGTTCAGTCTCTGTCCTCTCCTGGGCCTGGCTGCAAGGAGGACCCCTGGGGAGTTTGGAATGGACATTGGCAGCAGGCTATGGGGAATGGGATCTGGCTGGGGGCTGTGGCTAAGCTGTACTTGAGGGCTGGGTGCCCCAGAGCAGGAGGACTGGGGTGGACCATCCTGGTACTTTACAGCATCTTGGAGCAAAGAGGATCTGCCATGGCTCTCTTGGTCTCCCTTTGGGGGCTGGGGACAACATGACAGGCTGAGGACCATGGGGCAGGGAGAGGCAGCTGCCCTGAGCCAGGAACAGTGTGCTAGCCTGCACATCCTGGGTCCTAAGGCCCCTCCTACAACCACCCTGCAAGGGACAAGTTCTTCCTTCCACACAGGATGAGAGGAGATGGGCCTGGAGCCTGTGTCATCGCCCGTGAGGGCGTGCTCTATGGTCACCACATTGCAGTCCTTAGTCATCGATGAGCAAAGAACCCCCCGTCACCCTATGCTCATGTTGTGCTGGACTTGAACTTCATGGTGGGAAGCACTGCGGGGCAGGAGCACACAGCAGTAAGGTGTGGGCCTGGGGAGCAGTTCTCACCCTTCACTTTGCTCTCAGAAAGGTGCTAGAAGGCTGTGTGTGGTGGCGCACGCCTGTAATCCCAGTGGCTCCAGAGGCAGAGGCAGGAGGATCTCAAGTTCGAGACCAGAGGCAGTCTGCATAACTTAGTGAGACCCTGTCTCAAAAAGTAAAAAAAATGGCCTGGGGGCACAGCTCAGTGGTCCAGCACTTGCAGAGCATGCAAGCGTGAGGCCCTAGGTTCAATCCCTAGTACCACAAAAAATAAAATTAAATTAAAATGAAAAGTGCTGGAAACAGGCAGAGGAGGTGCCCAGAAGGGTGTGTGGAGGGTGGAGAGTGTGCAGCTGCAGACCCAGGTCACCGAAGCCTTGGACAAGTGATCCCAGGGAGATGAAGACAAGCAGGATGAGGCGCTGGGGTGGGGAGGGGCTGCTGGAGGAGAGGCCACTGCCTTGAGCCCTGAGGGATAAGAAGACAGAGGAGAGCAGGCTTGGTTTCCTGGAGAAGGCCCCTCCACAGAGGAGCCAGCCTGCAGGCTGCCCTGCAGGGCAGAGGCCCCCAGTCCTTCCCATGCCCCCAGCGCAGGCCAGCCGAAACAGAGCTGCACAGCTGCTGGGCCACCCCCATTGCCAGCTGAGAGGAAGGTACCCTCCTTCCAAAGACTAAAATGGCAGGGGCACTGCTTTTGAATCCTCCCCCATCTTCTGGGGGGACTTCCCTAGCAAGGGAGGTGGGGACACTGCAGGGTGGGTGCTGTCAATTTGTGTGTGGAAACCACGGAGGGATTTGTCCAAGGCCACGCTGGGCCCCTCGCCATGGAAATCCTAGAGGCAGAAGCAGGGTCTTCCCCGGGCCCATTCCAGCCCAGGACACAGTAGGTGCTCAGTAAGTATCTTGTAGAGGAACAGTAATCGGTACACTGAAACCTGGTGATGGCGCAGCCGCTGGTGCCAGGTCTCCTGGAGAAGCCACCCTTTCATACAAGATAGGAGACCTCAGGCTCCCCATCTCCAGGACCCAGAGAGATAAGCCCCCCTCTGAGACCTCCACTCCACTGAGCTTTATCTCCAGAATCCTGCTGGGCCAGGGGGGCTCTTGCCCTTCCTGCTTCCTTCCCCAGGGGAGTCCCTGGACTGCTCAGTGGATGCTGAATGCAAACAGGCCAGAGAGAAATACCTCTGGGGAGGCCTGGGGTGCCGGTTTGGGAGCTGAGGACCCCACCAGAAGAGGCGTTGACAGTGTTCCAAGAGAGCTTGGGCCTGGCGGCCTGTCAGCCTGCTTTCACACTCCATCTACCACTTGCAGCCTGCAGCCGTAGCCCTGTGGCATCCAGTCCCAACAGATCTTGGAAGCTAAACAGGGCCGGCCTGGTTAGTATTTGGATGGGAGACCTCCTGGGAAAACCAGATGCTGCAGGCTTGGGAGAAGGACCCGGCAACCCACTCCCAAAACCCTTGAAAACCCTATGAACAGCAGAGAAGTACTGACATAGTATTTTGCCTGTTGTACGCAGGGTCACTATGAGTCAGATACCAACTTGACAGCACCTAACAACAACAACTGCCACTTGCAGCTGGACATCATGGGTGAGGGATTTAACCTGTCCAGGCCTCAATCTGCAAACTGGGGGGCTCCTGAAGCTGCTCTGAGGACTCAGAAGTAAAGCAAGGTCACAGAAAGGGCCCAGAGAACGACCTTGGTAAATGCCAGCTACCCTCAGGATCCGGAGAAATAAGTTATTGGGAAATCTGCTGGGCTTTAAAAATACCAGCAGAATTTTTCCTGCGGGTGCTTGGGAGCCCAGCAGAGACAAACAAACCTGTCTGAGGAGGGCTGCGTGCAGTGGAGCAGGAGGGACAGAGGGCAGGGCAGAAGGATATTAGAGATGAAAGCATAATCCCTGCATTCCATCTGCTCACTGCACCCCTGCCGCCACTCTGGCCCGGACCTCCCTGGAGCCTATCTCATTTCCCAGCAGCCAGCCCCCATCCCAGCGGCCCTGTCCTGTCCTGGGGCTTCCCAATCTAGGGCACCCAGCTCTGGCTCCAGGGTCGTAATCCGAGCTGCCCCCTGCTGCTCTCCACCTGGACCGCCTTTGCCTGGCTGAAAGATGGCCTGGAACTATGAGGGGAGTTATTATGTCAGGAGGCCCCAACCCAGCATCCACACCCCACACCGGGCTCGCTCCTGGCCTCCCTGCGCGGGCCGAGGAGTTTTCATTTCATACATCATCAGTTACATCTCACAGAAGCAATTTGACCAAGTCAGCATACGTCTCCAAGGCAATAAAAGGAAGAAAAGAATTCTGCTGACACATGCATTGTTCAGCAAGGTGGGGACCTCGTCTTTATCTGCGGAACTCTTATTCCATCTGCTGGGAGGGAGCTCTGCTGGCCTGGGGGCTCCTTGGGGGAACCTGGCTCAGTGGAGGAGACCTGGTGTGACCACCAACCTGGCCAAGGCCAGATGATCCCAACCTGAGACTCCAAGAAATAGAGGGCCAAGAGCCTGTTCATGCACACGCTTGAAAATCCCTGTGTGGCCAGATAGCCACCCGCTGGAGGAAACTCTTTAGCGCACCTGTAATGCAACTTCTCTTGCCTGTGCAAACCTTTCATTGCACTGAGGATATGGGCTCCTGTGCTTGCTTCCTCCCAGAATGTTCTTTTTACAATGTTTTGAACAGTGGAATAAGAGACTCAACATCTTCCACCAGTCCCGTGTGGTGGTACATGCCTGTAACTCCAGCACTCAGGAGGCCGAAGCAGGAGGATCACTAGTTTAAGACCAGCCTAGGATACACAGCAAAACTGTCACCAAAAAAAAAAAAAAAAAAAAAAAAGGCAGAAGTCATGTGTTTCAGTGCCCATAGGCACCAGCTGGGTAGTCAATACAGAGATATCTGTGACGTG
The DNA here is from genome assembly GCA_007922755.1 of Pedetes capensis. Classification (NCBI taxonomy): domain Eukaryota; kingdom Metazoa; phylum Chordata; class Mammalia; order Rodentia; family Pedetidae; genus Pedetes; species Pedetes capensis. Next base: position 22,366 of record VMDO01007794.1, read on the forward strand.
AGGTCCAAGGATTATTTACCTTCTTTCCTCTTAATTCCATGGACCCCCATGGGTCTGTCAGCTTGTTGTACTGTGGGAGCTTGCATGTTGATGTAATGCTGAAAGCTATGCCACAGTGTTTCAGATCCCAATAGGGCCTCCCATGGTGGACAGGTTTGAACTGAGCTTCCAGACCAAGACAGAGTAGGGAGAAGGACTCCTGAAACAATCAGCCATTGAAAACCCTGCGAATAGCAGAGAAGCACTGTCAGATAGAGTGCCAGGAAATGAGCCCTCCAGGTTAGAAGGCATTCAAGAAATGACTGGGGAAGAATTACCTCCTGAAAGTAGAGCCGACCTTAATGAAGGGAATGGAGTAAAGCCTCTGGGATCGCCTTTTGAAGATGTGGCACAACTCAAAATGAGAAGAAACAGTGGCTGTACCAATGGGCTCAAACACCAAAAGACTGTGTGCATGGCACAGTGCTATGCCCTGCTTTGTTCTGCTGCACTTAGGGTAGCTATGAGTTGGATTTGACTCAATGGCACCTCACAACAATCCCACAGAAGGAAACTATGAGCACCAACATGCTAACAGGTCTCAAGGGACACAGGTCTAAATACAATAAAGAAGGGGTGGACACTGGGGACCACACGCCCATGGGTGATGACAACCAGGAATTTGATTTCAGTGTGACGAGATAGTTCTGATCTCTGAGAGAAGGTGGAAACCAGAATTCGCATGTTGACAACTGTCACTGTTTATTTGTTGACAAGTAATTCAATTTGATTTTGATTGTTAGACCAAAGAAGACACACTTACCAGTCCGCCTCTGTGACTCCAGTGTGCCTCTGGCTGTGTGGAGGGCCCTGCTGGGTGCAGAGGGCGGACCCAGCCCCCGTCCCCACCCAGTCCCTGGACCACTGCGGTTGGCACGTTTTATAGCACCCCAGTTCAGTTCACTCCAGGGCCACCAGGTAAGCTGAGGAAAAGGCTGAAAGTGCCCTCTGGTGCTGGGGACGGATCTGATAAACTCCCCTCCGCCAGGCACATCAAAACCAGAGTTCTTGGCGTCAGAACTGGACTATTCAGCCTCTCAGCAGCGCCCTCTCCCCAGCGCCATCTGAACCCTCTCTGATGTTGGAGATTCCCAGCTTTTTCCTTCCTTCCTTCCTTCCTTCCCCTTCCTTCTTTCCTTCCTTCATTCCTCCCTTCCTGCTTGCTTCCTTGCTTTCTTCCTTTCTTTCCTTGCTTTGCTTTCTTTTTCTTTCTTCCTTCCTTCCTTCCACCCTCCATGCCTCTCTCTCTCGCTCGCTCTCTTTCTTTGTACTGCATAGAAGTTGAACCCAGGATCTCACACTAAGCAAGTGCTCTACTGCTGGGCTGTACCCCCAGCCCACTTTTTATTTTTAATTTTGAGACTCACTAAGTTACACACCTAACAACAACAACAAGTTACACAGGCTGCCTCTGGCCTCAAACTCAAGATCCTCCAGCCTCCACCTCCCAAGTTGCTGGCATGACAGGCATGCCCCATGTGCCTGGCTATGCTGCCCATCTTTGAAGCAGAATCTACCCCTGGAGAGGAGCGATGTGCTGTCCCAGCCTGCTGTGCAGCCTGAGCATTGGCATGCGACCGAGTCCCAGACGATCAGAGGCATTGTCCCAAAACTGTCTGTGTGTGCTGTGCTGGCCATTCTGCAAAGTGATCTGGGGCCACATGTTCAATGTCAGAGCCACCCAGCCTTGCTCTCGGGCGTGCCTGAGGTTTCTGGGAGCCCCCAAGATAAGTGACCCCTCCTCTGCACCAGCCAGCCTGAGATGGTTTCTGCCACCCGTGTCCAGGACCCCTGTATAACCCACATCAGGGAGCTTAAGCAGCCAGGATACCAGGTCAGTTCAAAGCCCCCCAACCTTCTGTTTGCTCAGCAGCTCCAACTCTTGGTCAAGAAGCTTTTCACCGATGCTCAATGCACAAGCCAGAAACCCAGAAACCCAGAAGCTTCTCTAGTAAAGCAGAGCTGGGGCTGGGGGCTAGGGCAGTCTCATTTGGGGAGGAATGGCAGGGCCGTTATGACTCAGGGTATGCGGTGTCCCCCACCAGATTGTGTTTGAAGCCTTGGTCCCCAGCTGATGGCACCACAGAGAGGTGAGTGGGCCATGAGGACGCTGCCTTCATCTGTGGCTTCACCCCCTGCTGAGGTCGAGGTGAGGCCGTCTGCAGGTGGGACCTGGTTGGAGGAAGAAGGTCCCTGGCTTGTGCCTTTAAAGGGTGTTTCTTACGCTGGGCCCCTCCTCTCTGCTGCTCTGTTGGTCTCACCGTGGGGTGAGCAGCCTCCTCCACCATGCTGTCTGCCTTGCTTCGGGCCCAAAGTAGTGGGGCCAGCCAACCGTGGACTGTGACCTCGGACACCGTGAGCCAAAATGCATCTTTCCTCCCCTAAGTTGTCTGTATTGGGGTTCAGTGACAGCGGTGAAAAGCTGGCTAACACAGACACTGTACAGTTCCACGTGAAGTTCACACATACAACGTGGAATGTGTGGTATCAGCGTGGCCCAGGCATTATTTGGAACACCCTCATGCTAAAAACTCCTTCACAGTATGTCCAAACTTCAAACTCAGCTAGGCATCTGGAATGTTATCTGGCAACCCTTGTGGGGTCCAGATTCCCCAAATGTGGTTTCTTTTCCCTGGCTATCTCTCTGTCCCCAGGATCCATGGAAATCCCCTGGGAGCCATGCATCTGGCTTGAACCCGCTGTCTTTTCCCTTCTGTTAAGATTGCCTCCATTTTCCTCAGTGGAAAGGCCCCTTCCTCATTCGGTCCTTGTATTTCCGACTGGAGCACCCCATTTCCATCCTGCACCCCCATTCAAGGGTGAGCAAAAGTGCAGGCCTGGCCAATGAGAACAGCAAACATGATTGGCTTAATGAAGTTCACGTGATTCAATGCAAGCCAGTAAGAATCAACTTTAGGACTTTTGCTGGACCTGCTGGGAAGGAGACTATCCCCTTCCACTGGGGTCAGCAGGTCAGGGGCTGCGGACAGCATCCTTCCTCCCTGCAGGGAGCACCTCCCTGAGAGAGAAGCTATGGAGACAGGAGAGCAAGAGAAGGGAGCAGACAGGCAGCAGTGGTCAGCCCCTGGAGCCCACTGTGCCTGAAGCTGGATCCACCCAATGCTGTGTTTTCAGTCGGTTACAACAAAAGTCCTGCAAATCTGTGGTTCAATTCCTTCATCTTAAAAATAGAGAAATTGGGATCAGAGAGAAAGTGTTGGGCCCAAAGTCTCCCAGTGCATCAAGGCAGAGCTGGGATTAGAATTTGAACTCCCAGTTAGCTCTTGAGGTTTGGGGAGTGCTTTGCCACCTCACAGAGGGCACTTGCCATCTCTGCTCTTGCCCGTCTTCTCTCAGCCCCTTGCTGTTTCTGCCCATTTTTCTTTTCAAAAAATTATCCTCTGTTACTTTGTGTTTTTTATTGCCTTCCTCTAGGTAAAACTCACTCTAAACAGGTCACTCCTGACTCATGCGAAAAAGGTAATTTGAAGAGTTTTAGGGTTTAAATCTGAAATGTCCCCCACAGGCTGGTGTCTGAACACTTTTGGGAGGCTATAGAACCTTTGAGGACTGAAGTTTGGCTCAGTTGGTAGAGCGCTGCTCTGCACTCTCTGAAGCCCTGGGTTCAATCCTCAGCACTGCAACAATGAGAGAAGGACCTGGCAGCCCACTCCCAAAACAATCCACCACTGAAACCCTATGAATAGCAGAGAAGCACTAACAGTGCCAGGCATGGCACAGTGTCAGGGAGGGTTTTGTTCTGTTATACACAGGGTCACTATGAGTCAAACCCAACTCATGGGCCCCTGACAATAACAACAACAGAAACTTTGGGAGATGGGGGTGTGCTGGTTCCTCCAGTCCGATCATGGGCTGGACATGATGATCCTCATCTTGGCCCTCTCGATGCAGAACACCTCAAATGGCCTCAGGAACTTTGGCCTCTGTAGCTGTGGCAAGGGAATCCATGGAACCATACGGCATAGCTAGGCCTATTCTACTGGTAGTGGAGCGATCAACTTCTCTGTCAGAGGGAGGTGTGACGGAGGGTCACACAGCCCTCACGAGCCTGTCACTGGACACCCACAAGATCCTCCTCTGAGGTGCCAGTCACCAGCCCCGCCTGCACAGGGTGCCGATGATATAAGAGAGGGAAGAGTGGCTGAGGGCAGGACTTGACCCTGGGGCAGCTGCCTAGAAGGCTGCTGGTTAGTGCAGCACTGGGAGGGTCTCGGTGGTGTGGTTTCACGTGGGACATCTCAGTGGGACTTCCTGGAAGAGACTCTTCCTTTGCTGGAGCTGTGACAAGTGCTCTCATGAGTTCCCCAGCCTGCAAGCCACCCCAGTAAACTCACAGGTCACAACATGTAGGTAACCAGGGTCCGTCCTGCGGTCTGTCTGTGTCCCTCTGGCTCTCAGGCAAGAGTCCAGGATGCTGCCCGACCTGGAGCCAGGAGCCTGATTGTCACCCGTACAGGTCCGCAGTCTGTGGGCAGGCTCATCCTGCAATGCCACAGTCACTGGACCGGCAACAGGAGGCCGAGACCGTGGCTCCAGACCGACCGAGCTCTGCCCAGCTTCAGGCCCCATCTCCTTTGCTGGCGCCAGCTCCCGCCTGGCATCAGCCCCGTTTGTGCCGGTCTTCGAGTATGTGTAAGCCCCCTGCCCGCCACACTTGGAGAGGACCATCCACACGGGATGGAAGGAAAGCACACAGGGAGCAGGCACCGCCAGTGACGGTCTCCCTGCCAAAGTGCTGATCGCCACAGCTGATTGTCCCCACCCTTCCTAAGCACGGAGGAGCTTCATGTCCATTTCACAGATAAGGAAACTGAGGCACTAAGAGATCAAGCTGTCTTCCCAGGGCCACACTGCCAGAAGGCAGCAAGGCCAGCTGCCAGCCAGCCTGAGAACAGCCCCAACCACATCCTTGGCCACTGGACAAGCAGAGTAGTCAAGCCACCTTCTTGGAGGGTATGGGCATGGAACAGGACAGTGGGGGTTGTAAATGGGTCTCTGAGGCCACCTTGCCCTGCCCAGCTAGAGGCTGTCATGTGAGGGCCACTACTGTGAGGTGGCCAGAGTTACCAGCAACGAGACAACCAAGTGGATTCATCAGATGCACCCTCTTTCACCTTTGAAGTAGAAACTTGGGTGAAAATGAGGCAATGGGAATGAAAGCAGACGGAGGCTGAAAGTGGAGCCGGCACGGCTGCCATAGTGATAACCAGGGTGGTGCTGTCCAGGAGCCCAGGCGCACTGTGGGCAACGACATAGGTCATACACTGTACTCTTGGGCCACTGTTCCCGTTCTCACCCTTCAGACTGGTGACCACCAGAGTTGTGCAGTGCACACCCCAAGCAGCTATACCCAGGATTGTATTCATCCAGCAATTCATTCACATAGATTTATTCATCTTGACCATACGGGAGTCTTTTCAGGTCCTGGGGCAGCAACAGTGGAAAGACACTCAAGCTCCCTTATGTTTCAGTTGAAGGAGACAGAGAAGAGTGAGGAACAAGTGCCAAAGAGAAAAAGACCCAGGGAAGGGCTGGGAGCAAAGGGCGGAAGAGGATTCTCTGAGGAGGTGTTGTCTGAGAAGCCAGGCACATGATAAGTGGAGAAAGGGTGTTGCTGGTGGAGGCGAAGGTAGGTGCAAATGCCCTGAGGTGAACTCCAAGAGCAAATAGGCTACTTGGTACAGAATCACCTTCTAAACCTGGCTTTTCCTGGAGTCCAATGGCTCCTTGCACCTAGCCCTAAATGCACCCAAGGAAGGCTGTGGAAATCCTGAGTAAGAACTCCTGAGTTCTTATAGCCAAAAGAACCCAGCCCAAACTCCCAGCCTGAGCCTCCCCTGGAACAAGGTCTACACACAGACATTGCTGGGCCTCCTCCACAGCTGCTGGTTGAAGCTGAGTCCTCATTGCCCAGAGCCCTCCCCAGCACACTGGGCCCTACATGCTCACAGTCAGCTGTCAACACCCAGGGGCAGGAGCTGTGATGGCGTCAGACATCAAAGGGCTTGCAAAAGATTGCAGTCACCGGGCCTCCCTTTAGATACCAAGTCCAGGGTTCCCAGGAAGAGCAGCAGCTGCCCACCCTGCAGCCACCACTGCCAGACACCATCGTGGTCAGTGGCTCCCCCATCACTCCCTGTCTCTGGCACCAGGGCCCTGACTTTGTTTTTATGAGCTAAACTCCTTTGATTCCCAAATGCCATGTGGGGACATGGTGGGGGCGGGGTGAGAACCGGAAAAACAGAAGGATGATTTACAGGGCTTCAAAAGCCTCGTTAGGACCAGAAAATTTAATTTGCAGACATTTGGTTCTTTCATTTCCATCTTTGAAGAAGGAAAGAAATCAGTCAGGGGTGGCCGTCCCAGGTTCCCAGGCTTGGAGATGGGTTCGAGGCATCTGGGACGTCGGAAACCCTTCTTGGCATTAAGAAGTAAACAGCCTGAGCAGATAAAACCCTCTCGGGTTGAAGGAGCAGTCCTGTCTGCCAGGAGGCAGTTTTACAGATAAAACAACAGAGCGTGACTCAGACATCATGTTGTGAATGCCGCTGCATGTGGACACCAAACCCCTCACTTAGGAGCTAAGCCCTGCAGCCGCTTGCAAAGTTTTGGGGGATTTGGATGACGCCCCACGCCTCCCTTCGAGGAGCCACCTGGAAAGCCCATTTTCTCCGTGCATTTCACACCACAAACACCACTTCCACCCCTGGCTGGTGTGTGTCTGCCATTAGGACGCTGGTCCACGTCAGCAGCAAGGGCCTCCTGTCCAGGAAGCTCGGGACATAACGGGCTCAGGGAAGGCACACGGGGATTTGGTGGGTGGGGTCCGTCCTTAGTTACTGGAGAGAGGGCGCCATGCTTCTGAGCTGCTTCAGGGTTTTTGCCAGGCTGGGACTGACCAAGGCCTCACGCATGCTTGGTGAGAGTTCTGCACTGGAGCTGTCCTGTGCCCCCGGGGCCGCTGTGTTAGAATAGGAGTCAAGCAAGGGCACAGAGCATGAGCCCAAGTCCCAGCGGCTCCCTGCCTGACCAGCGGCTGTGCCTCCCAGGGGCCCCTCCAGGCCGTGCTAGGTGCACAGGCGACCTCCAGCTCCAGCCATTTCCCTCCACTCTCTTCCTCCATCCTGTGACTCCACATCGGGCTGAACATTGGCTCCGCCGGGTCCCACCACACAGGCTTTCTCTGCACACCAGGGCCTTAAGGACCAGCGACGGAGAAGGGGATGTGGTGCTGAGGCTCTGGGGTGGGAGTCAGGCACAGGGCTGGCCCCTCAGAGCCCCCCCTCATGTGTGGGGCAGGAACAGTTTCCCCAAAAAGGGGCTGCTGTCACCAGGAAGAGCAGAACAGGGCACTGCTTGGGCGGAAACGAAGCCAGGATGGGTCAGGAGCCGCTTGTGGTCCGCACCCCGCTGAGCACAGTGTCACACACAGGTGGTAGCTGCCCCTGCCCAGGCCTCTCCCCCAGAAGCCCTGCCCTGTGCAGCTGGTGGCACATCAGTAGCAGAGTCCCTGGTGCCTGCTGTGCCACAGCACTGGCCTCTCTATGCCTCACACGGGCTCTGCACACAGTCAGTGCCCAGCAACCCCCGCCCCCGCTCCGCTGAGTGGGAGAGGCTCCCCTGGAGCCCCAGCTCCGGCCACCTGGCCTCTGTGTGCTCCTGACCCTGGCTCTGGAGAATGCCAGCCTGCCCCCACGGGCCCTGCCACCTCATGCACCTCAGCAGTGCCTGGCGCACAGTAGGGGCACAACAGCTGCCCAATTAGGGAATGGGCGTCATTTGCCAGAGGTTCGGCTGGTGCGTCGGTTTGCTGTACTGTCTTTCTCCCTCTCTCTAATCAGCAACTCACTCCTGCCTCTTTGTGAATTTGCTTTTCTTCATTCCATTCTCATCTAACAAGTGCTTCTTGAGCATCACTATGGCTGGGCACTTTCTCGGAGTGGCGTATCCAGGATGGAGCAACATGATCTGGGAATTTTATCCCTAATGGGGCTGAGGATGGGGACCACTGATGCAGAGCAGGGATTCAGAGAGGGACAAGGGCCACTTTAGCTATAGGAGTCAGGAAGATCCCCTTGGAGGAGAGCCTTCTGAGCAGAGAAGTCTGAGGGCAGTGAGGGCACCAACTCACATCACTGGGGAGAAGCCTTCTATATCAAGGCAATAACACAAGCAAGGGTCCTGTGGCAGGAAATGCATTTAAGGAACCACCAGGGTCCCTGCGACTGGAATATTAGTGAAAATTGGAGAGTTGGGAGCTTAGCTCCAAGATTCCCTCAGCAGCCACATCATGGAGGCCTCAAAGGTCACGCAGCAGATGACTGTGGCGGCCCCCACCACGCCCACCTCCTGACATTCATGCCTGTGTCCTCCCTCTCCCTGGAGTGTGGGTGGGACCTGTGACTTGCTTCTAACCACCCAGCAGCAAAGGTGACTAGAAGCCACTTCCATGATTATGAGTGGTGTAGCATCCGTCCTCATGGCTGACTCACGTCCATCCTGGTTTTGATGATGTCACCGCCTTGTGTGAGCTTTGCGGAGTGAAGTCCCAATGACCGGGAGCCAAGGGACATCTCTGGACACAGTCAGCAAGCACTGCAGCCTGTGGCCTATGTGCGACCCCGTGCACACACGAGCCTCCAAGACAGACCCCAGCTCCACTGTCCTCTGGCCACAGCCTGCAGAGGACCCGAGAGCCACAGCCACAGGCCTGGCCACAGAGCAGGGGTGGTGGGTGTGTGTCGCATAAGCTGCTAGGCATTTGATGACACTGATCCGCAGCAGTAGGGGGTCCACAGAATGGAGAACTTCAGATTCAGGTCCGGAGCCCAGCGGGGGGGCCTCTGAGGAGGGGAGTGGCAGGACCAGAGAGGAAGTTCAAAGGCTCTCAGCGGGTGGGGGGGCAAAAAAGGAGATGGGAGGGGCAGCCACAGGGGCGTCTGGTGGAGATAAGGTGCCTTAGGCCTGGGCCACAGTGGCTGGACTCTGGGTCCTGTCTGGGGGCAGGTGCGAGAATTCCCAGAGGGGCTGGCTATGGGGTGTGGAGGAAGAGAGGGTTGTGGGAGGCCTAAGGTTTGGGGGTGAAGGGTAGTGCTATGTACTAACCCGGGGGGGGGGGCAGGGGAAGAAGTGGCGGCTTGGGAGCGGAGGGCATCGTCCAGCATCGTGCTCCCCAGATTTCAAGGCTACTGTTCACAAGGCACTATCAGTTGGCTCCAGGAGCCCCAGACAGATGGCACCATAAACAGAGAGCAACAGGTGCAGAGGCGATGGCCCCGGACTGCGCTCCCAGGACCCCAGCCAGGCCCTGACTCCTTCGTCACAAACCTCCGCCCCAGGTACAAAGAGGCAGTAGAGAGGGAGCTCAGCCTTTCCACGCCCCCAGACTATCTTTTATTATGTTGAGACAGGGGTCTTGTTAAATTGAGCAAGCTGCTTCGGCTTCAAACTGTAATCTTCCTGCCTCGTCCTCCCAAATCACTGGGATAAAGGCCCAGCAAACACGCTCTTCTCAGTTGGCCCAGGCATGTGCTAGGATTCGAACCCGGGTCCCCTGCTTTACTACGCAGGTGCTTTAATCAGCCAAGACACAGTGCCCAGCTGGCATACTGCTGTGTGAGGGCAAGTCAAGCCCTAGGAGAACACGAGCCCAGAGGGTGGTCAGCCAGGCTCCCAGCCGAGCAGTGCAGAGCCCGCCATCCTTTCTCTCATGGGAATTCTGACACACCCTCCTGGGGCCACATCACTAATGTGGCTGACATGAAGGGCTGTCCTCCCCAGAAATGGGGTCTGGGCCGTTCTCAAGGTGGGGTGGGATAGTGTGCTGGGCCACCCCCTAGCCTCTGGGGGTACTGTGCCATGGGGGCAGCACCCACAGCAGCCAGGCTGGTGCTCTTTGATGCCCCATTTCCATTAACTCGTGGCCCGAATGAAGCTGGACCAGAGCTGTGCGAGGCCCTGCCCAGCGGGAATGATGGGCAGGCTTCAGGGATGACCATTCCAGAAACTGGAAGAAGGAATCCAGAGGTCACTCAAAAGAGCCCCTGACCCCGGTCATCCCGCTAAATCCATCTCTGCAGTACAGAAATAAATAAATAAAACTGCGAACTCATTTTTAATACTTTTAAAAAATAACTTGTTTTTTGCTGCAGGTGGTCCACTGCAAAGTGAGGTGGAACTGACCTCATCTGATGCTCCAGAAAGCTGCCCATGAAAGGCTGCATCCCTGCAACACAGCAGCCCCTCTCTGGGGTGATGCCCCTGGATTCTGGAGATTGACCACGTGGGCCCTGCCCACTTGGTGCCTCTCAGCAGCAGAAAATCACCAGCCACAAAACTTGCAGGCTGGGACGGCTTTGAACGTAAGCACAGAGCCTCACAGCCTGCCCTGCCCCCACCCCCCTGACCCTCTGTGCCCAATCCCTGCACCGGGCAGCATCCACACCAGGAATTCGTGTCGGGGCTTTGTGTGCCACCGAGGGTCACCTGGAGCCAGGATGGGGAGGAGACAGCTCCAGTTTCCAAGGGCTTCCGAAGTTTTTAATAGAAAACATTTGCGCCAAATAAGAAGGCCTCTGCCTGTGTTCTGTTTCAGCCATAAATTATCTGCTCCAAGGATCTGTCCAGACAGCTCTGCAGAGGCCGGGAATCTGCAGCCCGGCTGGATCCAGATCTGCCGCCCCATCCAGATCGATTTTCAGCTGCTGCATCCAAACTGCAACCAGGGGGACAATAAGAACAGAAGTGCTTTTGTTCTGCCTAAACTGTTTTTAATGGCCCCTCCCAGACCGGCCCAGGGGAAGTCTCAACAAGGCAGCTCATTGAGCCGCCCCAAAGCGCCAAGCGGGGCAGAGCACAAGGGAGCCCGGGAGGGAGGCTGGCCGCCTTTGCTCGGCCTTGGTGGTCCCGCCGCAGAGGAGACCGGGCTCTTTTATTTGTTGTCTAAAAAGGAAGAGGGGGTGGCAGTGAGGCCGGACGGACCCACAAATCTCCATAATTAGTGCCTGCGAAGTGTGAGAGCCTCGCACGCGCGCACACATGCAAACACACGCACGTGCACACGGTGACATCAGAGGTCGCCCTGGAGAGGACACAGGTTTCCAAAAACCAGTGGAGCCAATTCTCCAAGCAGAGCGGCCCGAGGGGCCCCTGCAGATCTCTGGCTGCACTAAGGACACATTTCCAACCCCTCGCTTCTTAGCTGGAGGCAGCCGGAGCCCTTGGACTCCCGCAAAACCCAGGACCCAGTAGGGAGGAAACAGACAGAAGTCCCCCAGTCTGGAAGTAGGAGCTGGTCGCCTGCTCGCCACCCCTGAAAACCTGTGTCTGCGAGTCAGCCCTTGCAGGGTCTCCAGGTGGCACCTGAGGGCCAACACTGCAGGTCAAAACAAAGGCTGCCGCTCATCTCCCCCTTCCCTGGTATCAGCTGGAGGTGGAGTGAGCCTGTGGGGACATGGCTGGCTCCCTTACTGGGGAATTCTAGGCCGTGGCTCTCAGTGGGGCAGGCAGGGGGCCATGCACCGGGGTTGGGGACATCTCTGAGTGTCACTACTCAGGGAGTGTGTGTTACTAGTACCTAGAGTGCTCAACACTCTGTGGTGCACAGGACAGCAAGGGATCTGCTCAAATGTCTGTAGTACAGAGGTTAAGACCCCGTCAGAGCACCTGCCCCACCCCAGATGGGAAGGACCCAGATCCTCATGAACACTAGGACTGTTGTTGTTCTTATGTGCCATCAAATCGGGTCCCACTCATGGCGACCCTCTGTACAACAGAATGAAATGCTCCCCAATTCTGTGCCAGGCACACAATCTTTTGTATATTTAAGCCCGTTGTTGCAGCCACTGTGTCAATCCATTTAGTTGAGAGTCTTTTTTTTTTATTGATCTGCCACTCTCCCAAACATGTCCTTCTCCAGAGATTGATCCCTCTTGACTGATTACATGTCCAAAATACATAAGGCATAATCTAGCCATCCTTGCTTCCAAGGAGCACTCTGGTTGCACTTCTAGGACAGATCTGTGGGGTTTTTGGCAGTCCATGGTATATTCATTATTCATCTCCAGCACCATAATTCAAAAGCATCAATTCTTCTTCTGTCTCTCTTGTTCGCTGTTCAGTTTTCACAACCATATGATGCAACTGAAAATACCATGGCACGAGTCAGGCACACCTTCATCTTCAATGTGACATCTTTACTTTTCAACACTTTAAAGAGGTCTTTTGCAACAGCTTTTCCCAATGCAGTGTGTCTTTTGATTTCTTGACTGCTGCTTCCAGGGGTGCTGATTGGAGAGCCAAGTAAAGCAAACTCTTGGACAACCTCAATCTTTTTTCCATTTATCGTGAAGTTGCATACTGACCCAGTTGTAGGGATTTTTGTTTGTTGATGGTTGAAGAGCAATCCATACTGAAGGCTGTGTTCTTTGATCTCATCAGTAAATGTTTCAGATTCTCTTCCCATTCAGCAAGCAGAGTTAGTAAAGGTCAAACTGCCCCCTTGCAGAAGCATAGTCGCTCCCTCCCAAATGTGTTAGGACAAGAAGAGAAGGAAGGTCTCTTTGAAGAGGAGGCTTTATTTGGCACTTAAATCATCTTAAACTGGGTGGGGAAGTGGAATATAATTCAAGTTACATTACTAATCAGTCTTTGAGGGGAATAAATCACATGGACTGAGATGATTAAATTTGCAAGTCATTAAAGGTCATGTGGATTTTGTGGAGGAACCTCCGGACTTTCAACAGGGTTCGTTCATGCTCAGCCTCCGCCTGTCCCAAACCCGCAAACAGCACACCTGCTTTGCTCACCAGGGACTCTCTGGAAGTGGAACATTCTTATTACTTGACATATTGATTTATTAATCACCTCTCGTCCCCCCACTCCCCCCCCAGAGAAGTAATGGGAGGGGTTGATACATCAGAGAACTTTAAACAGAGGTGTCCGGGGTGAGGGGGAGGTTTAGTGTCTGAGTCTTGAGGGTTGAATCCTAACTCTGCCACTGCCATGACCTGGGGCCCCTTGACGGCCCCCAAGCCTCCCCACCCTTCCCATCCCCCCACCCCTGCTCCAAATAAAAGTTCTTTCTTCCTCCTTGGATTCTTACAAAGACAGGCATGAGGTCGTGGGTGGAACCTGCTCCTCACCCTCCCTGGCCCTGGGATGAGGTCACTGGCCGGCCATCTTTTTGGTCCTGCCTTGTCCCTCTGTAGGTTCTGGCGAGCCGCCTGCTGTGATGCCGTTGGGGCAGCTGCTTCTCCACCCTTGTTTGATGTCAGGGCTGACGCGGGTGGAGTGGAGGTGGAAGAGCAGCGAGTGTGGAGCCCGGCCGTCTCTGAGCCCGGTGCAGGCACACAGCCAGCCTCAGTGAATGGCTGTGAAAGGCAAGAGCGGTGGGGAGGCCCTTCCGCTGCAGCCCACCGTGTGGACTTGGCCTCACAGAGACACAGCACATCTCTTCCAGCAGCAGGTCCCGGCTGACCCCGCCCACTTCCTGCACCTGTGGGGGTCCTGCGCACCTGTGCCTGCTGGCAGCTCTGGGTTCCCTCCTGGACCTGAAATCCTCGCCACAGTCCACCAAAGCCTCAGCTGTCTGCCTCCCTTGCCCCGGCCCAGATGTTCCAGCCACGGGGTCGTCCTCTCACGTCGCCCCCAAACCACCCTAGCAAACCAGCCCCCACCTTGTCTCTCTCTGCAGCTCCGCAATGCCTTCCATCGAGCTGGGGTGTGCTCCCTCTCACCTAGAGAGCAGATGCTCTCGTCCTTATCACTGTTCTGAATGTCCACAACAGCATCTGGTCCATCAAGAACCAAACAAAGCCTCCTGAACAAAGGAAGGTGCCGATGCAAACCCTTGGTGCTCAATTAATGAACAGGGGAGGGCCTGGGGTCTGCAGCCACAATGCTGGCTTCTGGGTGGAACCCTGGCTGCCACTCCTGGGCAAATCCCCAGGCACAGGATGTGGGTCTGAGGAACCTCGTTTTCCTCCTCTGGGACATAGGAGCAGTCACAGGTCTCTGCCCTGGGCCTGCAGGGATGAAGCTGCATCCACGCATGCGCCGCATCAGCCCCACCTGGGGCTCGGAGGCGCTCTGTGGCTGCTTTGGGAAGGAGCTCGTGATGCCCTGTGCAGACATGGCCCCCCCCAGCCTCCAAGGCCTCCCACATGCCTTTCTTGAACCAGTCCCGGTGGAAACTTCCAGAACTGCTGATGTTCGACCATCTGACTTACAACAGTAGCTGTCTGGGAGGATCCAGTCTAAGTAAGTAGGCAGGGGACATGTATTATTTGACCTTGTCCTGTAGGTAAATAAAGTCACCATGGATCGAACACACAGGGTGTGGCTCAGGCCACACAGCTGCCGACGCTGGAGTCACAGCTCCTGCTCCAAGCTCTGCCTGGGGTCCTTGGAGCCACTGGAAGAAGTTGGCCATTGATGGCAGGGGAACCTCAGGGTCTCTGTGCTCTCCTCCAAGGGCAGGGAGGAAGCAGCTGCCCAGAGAAGGGCAGCAAAGGATGGTGACCCCAGGGCTGGCCAGTGGTCACTGCTTCCCAGCGAGTGGGACATGCACTTCTTCTGTGATGGGAGGAGGCGTCTCCACCCAGCCGGGGGCCGCTGCTGGACATGTCACAGGCCTTGCTTCCTCCACTCCTTCCTCCTCCCTCGCTTCCTCCTTCCTTTCTTCTTTCTTCTTCCTTCTGCCTACCTTCCTTCCTTCCTTCTTCCCTTCCTCCCTCCCTTCCTTCCTTTTTCTTCCTCCATTTCTCTCTCCCACTCTTCTTCCTTCCCCTATGTCTCCTTCATTTTTTAATTAAACAATGACAGGATTCCTTTCTGGTGGCTGCTCCGGGTGAAATCACTTAGCAACCTGAACTATTTTCCACTCTGTGACTTCCCAGGGTGGGGCGGCTGAGCCATGGGGGATCCGGGGCCAGTTGAGCCGGGCAGAGGCTGGGGGATGATGAAGTGTTCCACCAAATGCTCCTCATACTCCCCCCGTCCCCACCCCGCTGTCTGGGGTCAGCCCCTCGGCAAGCAAGAGTCTCATGGCTGAGTGGTATTTCGGCTGGCTGCAGCTTCAGAGGCTGGAGGGGCTGAATCCAGGCTTCCAGGCTCACTTTCTTCTTCTTTCTGCCATGGATAGTGGAAGTAAGAACTTCATCTTCAAATCAGGAGACGCAGGGAGATGTGGCATTTGGACAAGTGGCAGAGGCCAGATCAGCGCAGATGGTTTCCTGCTGAGGCTCACAGAGCATTGATGGGGAGACCAGCCTCCTGCCACCAAGTCATCCTGGGAAACGGGACAAGCCCCAGCCAAGGTTAGGCACTGGGCAGAGCGCTCCATAGATATGAATTCACTGAGCCTCAGGCCACCCTCGAAAGTGGGTGGCACCACTACCAATGGAGGAGCAGAGGCACAGAAAGGTCAAGCAGCTTACCCTGGGTCACCCAGCTCCCTAGTGACGCAGAATCCAAACAAGGTTTGCCCCCAAGGCCTGCCTGCTTCCCTACAGCTACTCCTTGTGCTAAAAGATAAGGCACTATGAGCAACAGCTATAAACCAAGACAAATAAAATATCCACTTCAAAGTGCTGCTGTGGTGATGCAACGAGAGAAAGGACAGGCGAGATTGGGTTTGTGATGCCATAAGAAACATTTGCCCATTTCCTGCCTCTCCCAGCTGGCAAGACACACATGTAAACACCGAAGGCAAAGATTCAGACAGATTAGAGTTCAGGCTGGACGCACATTGCTGGCTGCCCGTGGGACCTCGGGCCAGTCACTTAACCCTTCACGAGCCTCTACTTTTCTCCTCTGGGGATCCGGGCCATGGCATTGCAAAGGCCAGGGGCTCTGGCAGGAAGAAAGGGAGAAGGAGGAGGAGTACTCCAGAAATGATAAATGCCACCTGCTGTTGTTATTGTTGATGTGGTTAGATGCCATCGAATCAGATCTGACTCGTGGCGACCCTGTGTACAACAGAATGAAACACCAGCCAGCACTGTGCTATGCACATGATGTTTTTACGTTTGAGCCTACTATTGCAGCCACTGTGTTTCTTCTCATTTTGAGTCATGCCACGTCAGCAAAAGGAGGTCTCAGGGGCTTTACTCCACTCCCATTATTAAGGTCAACTCCACTTTGAGGAGGCAACTCTTCCCCAGTCATTGCTTGAATGACTTCCAGCCTGTGGGAGCTCAAATAAAGAAGCACTTTATTTGAAAGTGCTTCTCTGCTATGCACAGGGTTTTCAATAGCAAATTGTTTCTGGAGTGGGCTGCCAGGTCCTTCTCCCTGGTCTGTCTTAGTCTGGAAGCTTAGCTGAAACCTGTCCACCATGAATGGACCTACTAGCGTCTGAAATATCAGTGGCATAGCTTTCAGCATCACAGCAATACCCAAGCCCCTACAGCACAACGAGCTGACAGACCGGTGGGGGAAAATGCCACCTATGTTTTTGAGTAACGAGCCAGACACAGTGGTGCGTGCTGGAGTCCCAGCTACTCAGGAGGCTGAGGCAGGAAGATGACTTGAGCCCAGGAGTTCAGGACTAGCCTGGATAACATAGCAAGATTCCATCTCTGGAAAAAAGATGAAAAAAAGATGCCTCTTTGGTAGCTGGGAAGGTAGCTTAGCGGTAGAGCGTTTGCTCAGCATGTGCAAGGACTGGGTTTGATCCCCAGTGCCACAAAACAAAACAACAACAACGAACAGTGAGGAGCTGATGGAACCGTAGAGCATGGGTCAGACCTAGACACAGGCTACGTGGGGTTTTCGCTGAAAAAGCAACTACATGGCAGCCTACGAGCCCCAAGTTACTTCACTAGGTGCTGGCTTTGCGCTGGCACTGTGCCAAACTCTGCCCCTGGCCTGGCTCAAGAACAGCACTGCTCTGCTGTCCAACCCTGTAACCCTGTCAATAACCTAGGAACTAGAGCCAGGTTGGGGAGACCGTGGATTTAGCTCAGTTGGTAGAGCACTGCTCTGCAGTCTCTGAGATCCTGGGTTCGAGTCCCAGCACTGCAAAAATGGGAGAAGGACATGGCAATCCCAAAACAGTCAGCCATTAAAAACCCTATGAGGATCGCTGAGTCGGACCTGACTCGACGGGATCTAACAACAGGTGTGAGTTCTGGCTTACGGGCAGGGAACCTGATGCTCAGAGAGAAGTCACCTCTTCAAGGCCACACAGCCAGGCCGTGGCCATGAGAGTTTCACCCTTGACTAGTCCAGACCACCCCTCCCATTTTCCAACCTCAACTGTCCCTCTATCCATGACGTATTGCCCTACCTATAGTCATTAAATTTCAGGGTCAGCCGTCCACAGACAGCACAGCTGAGACGCACCTACTGGACACCTTTGCTGTTTCTGAGGGACAGGAGAGGGATGCTGTAATGAGGAGCAGACCTCTGGGATTCTTTTACAGCCACTCCTTAGCAATACAGAGACGGCGTCGCTGCCAGAGAACACAAGTCTGGGTTCTTTAAAAGCCTGATTCCCATAAGCATCAAGGCTGCAATCTGCACAGATCTGCTGCCCACTGCCACCCCCAGGGGAGGAGAAGCAAGCCCCGGAATTGCAGAGACCCCCAAGAGCTCTTCTCACCCCCTCTCCTGTCTGCCTGGAGACCTGCAGCTGTTTGTCATGTTAATGAACATTTTAACAGGGTGTTCCCACAGAGGCATTCATCACCTTTTGTGCACCAAGGTTTCCTTAGGTTCTACTTCAATGGTTAAGTAGGTAATAAACGCCTATCAGCTGCAGCCCTGCAGCCAGTGATGCTTCCAACAGTAAATCACAGGAGGATTATTACTGTCCTGACCCATTAATGCTTGGAGGAAGCCCGTAGGACAATCTCAGGCCGTGTGTCCCCAGGACCCAGAGGAAAAGCTGGCAGTGCAGGATGCCCCACACCTTCCTGGAGCCCTCTCCCAAGGCTGCCACACCACTCAGGACAGGGCCCTGTCTCCCTCACACCCACTGGCTTATGTCAGTTCCCCAAACCCCTACAGGTGCCTGGCTCTGCTGGGCCAGGGGCTACCAGAGAGGAGGAAGCAGTTGCCCACAGTCCTGGAGAGCAAAGGGCTCCTAGGAGAGTAGCCCCGCTGACCAGGGGCCCGACATGCTGCCTGATCTCACTGTGATCACAGGAAGGAGCTGGGCAGCATCTGGGCCTGGCTGGGTGCTCAGGGGTTCTGCCTGATGAGGGGACATCACCTGATAGGCCAGGTGGCTCTGATGCCCCAGCTGGGCAGCAAGTCATGCTTCCTGGAACTCCCTTCTCTGCAGATGACCCGCAGGATGTTAAGTTATGCTCTGGGGGCCATGGTGACAAAGCACCAAAAATGTAGGGGCGTAAGCCACAGAAAGGCGTTTCCTCCCGTCCAGATCCCAAATCAAGGCGTCGGCTGGGCTGTCTCTCTCCAGAGCCTCCAGCACGGGTCCTTCTGCTTCCTCCAGCTACTGCAGTCCAGGGCTGCTGGCCCAGCCTGTTCACTCCAGCCTCTGCCCTCACTGCCCCCTTCCTGGGTCTTCACACTGTCCCAACCTCCCCTTTCTCAGGAGCAAAGCAGCCCTGCGGAATCAGGAGCCGCCCTCCTCCATCAGGACCACAGCTAATCACATCCACACCTATCCTATTCCAATAAGGTCACACACGTTCTGAGATACGCTGGCTTAGGACCTCCACAAAGCTTTTGGGGGACACAATATAATCATCCATAGGGAGGCCACAAGAGGGACTCTGGTGAAAGATCTGGAGGGTGACGTGAAGCCAAAGCACTTTTGTGTTCACAGTTATTGCCAGGTTCACAGCAGCTCCCCACTTACCTGTGGTTTCACATTCCATAATTTGTTATGTGTGGTCAACCAGGATCGGAAAACTCCACAAATAAACAATTCATATGCCTTCAATTATGTGCTATGATGAATTGTTGTTAGGTGCTGTCAAGTTGGGTCTGACTCATAGTTGTTGTTGTTGTTGTTAGGTGCCCTT
>VMDO01007794.1:41520-88808 GCA_007922755.1 Pedetes capensis
ACCCTATGTACAGCAGATCGAAACACTTGCCGATTCTGTGCCAGGCAAACGATCTTATTTATGTTTAAGCCCATTGTTGCAGACACTGTGTCAATCCATCTGGTGGAGGGTTTTCCTCTTTTGCGTTGACCTGCCACTCTTCCAAACATGATGTCCTTCTCCAGGGATTGTTCTCTCCTGACTACATGTCTGAAATATGCAAGACGCAGTTTGACCATTTTTGCTTCCAAGGAGCACTCTGGTTGTACTTCTTCTAGGACAGATTTGTTGGTCCTTTTGGCAGTCCATGGTATATTCAATAGACGTCTCCAGCACCACAATTCAAAAGCATCAATTCTTTTTCTGTCTCCCTTGTTCAATGTCCAGCTTTCACAACCATATGATGTCACTGAAAATACCATGGCATGAGTCAGATGCACCTTCGTCTTCAATGTGACATCTTTGCTTTTCAATACTCTAAAGAGGTCTTTTGCCACAGCTTTTCCTAGAGCAATGTGTCTTTTGATTTCTTGACTGCTGCTTCCACGGGTGTTGATTATAGAGCCAAGCAAAGTAAAATCTTGGACAACCTCAATCTTTTCTCCATTTAATGCGTGCTGACCCAGTCATACGACTCATAGTAGCCCTATGTAAAACAGCATGAAACACTCTCCAACACTGTACCAGAACACACTATCTTTTTATGTTTAAACCCATTGTTGCAGCCATTGTGTCAATCCATCTGGTTGAGGGTCTTCCTTTTTTTCATTGACCCACCACTCCCCAAAACATGATTTCTTCTCCAAGGATTGGTGCCTCCTGACAACATGTCCAAAATATGTAAGACAGTCTTGCTGTTCTTACTTCCAAGGAGCCCTCTGGTTGCATTTCTTCTAGGACAGATCTTATGGGGTGTCACCTGCCACTGGACTTGCTCTGGCCATAGGCCTCCAGTCAAAAGCAGGGCTCTAGCCACTGAAGACCCACTGGCTGGTAAGGGTTGTCAGAGAACTGCACCACCCCAAAAGGAGAGTTACTCCCACAGCTACTCTGAGAAGCCTTGAGAAAGGCAGGCTCAGAGATTTACACTCACAGCAGCTCCTTGCTTCTTGCCTCAAAGGACAATGCCAACTCCAAGTGCTCAGCTCCTTATTGTTTTTTCTTGTCTGTCAGGTGCCTGGTCAATAGAATGAACTGGGTCGATGGTAGACACTCTACATGGTCTATGGAATGGACCCTGAGTGCCCTGAGCACTGTACTTATATATCCTCATCTGGCCAATCAGAGACTGCCACATAATCTGGTCATAGCCAATCAGAGGAAGGATGCAAATGAAGCACCTTAGGTTGACCAATCAGGTGATGTTCCTTAACTGACCAATGGGGAGTCCTTGGGTAATTGGGAAGTAGCCAATCAGGTATCAAGGGTCAGTTGGATGCTAGAGCCAGACATCCAAAAGGCCCAGGATGTAGGGTATAGGTCACTGGGGGCCATTTGCCCTGGAGATAGATCCTAGCCCTCCAAGTGGGCCAGGTAGGCCCTGAGCCAGTCTGCCTCTCTAGGCTGTATCCCTACAAGATCTGTTGGTTCTTTTGGCAGTCCATGGTATATTCAATATTTATCTCTAGCACCATAATTCAAAAGCATCAATTCTTCTTCTGTCTCCCTTATTCAATGTCTCCAGCTTTCATAACCATATGATGCGACTGAAAATACCATGGCATGAGTCAGATGTACCTTCATCTTCAATGTGACATCTTTACTTTTCAACACTTTAAAGAGATCTTTTGCAACAGCTTTTCCCAGTGCAATGCATCCTTTTTTTGTGTGTGTGTGGTATTGCGAGTTGAACCCAGGGCTTCATGCTTGCATGCTTTGCAAGTGCTGGACCACTGAGCTGCTCCCCCAGCCCATTTTGTTTGTGCTTTTTTGAGACAGGGTCTCACTAGCTTACTTATGCAGACTGCCTCTGGTCTCGAACTTGCGATCCTCCTGCCTCCACCTCCCAGGTTGCTGGGATTGCAGGCGTGAGCCACCGTGCCCAGCCCTGCAATGCATCTTTTTATTTCTTGACTCCTGTTCCATGGGTATTGATTGTAGGACCAAGTAAGACAAACTCTTGGACAACTTTAATCTTTTCTCCATTTATCATGAAGTTGTTTACTGACCTAGTTGTAAAGATTTTTGTTTTGTTGATGTTGAGTTGCAGTCCACACTGAGGGCTGTATTCTTTGATCTTCATTAGTAAATGCTTCTAATCTTCTTCAGTTCCAGCAAAAAGAGTTGTATCATCTGCATAATGCACATTGTTAATGAGTCTTCCTCCAATCCTGATGCCACATTCTTCTTCATAAAGTCCAGCTTCTTGAATTATTTGCCCAGTGCAGAGATTGAAGATTGACTCACACCTTTTCTGACTTTAAACCAGGAGGTGTTTCTTTGTTCTGTTGGAACAACTGCCTTCTGGTCCATGTACAAATTCCTCATGAGTACAATGAAGTGCTCTGATATTCCCATTCTTCGCAATGTTATCTATAATTTGTTATGATCCACACATTCAAATGCCTTTGCCTAGTCAAGAAAACATAGA
This sequence comes from Pedetes capensis, assembly GCA_007922755.1. Lineage (NCBI taxonomy): Eukaryota > Metazoa > Chordata > Mammalia > Rodentia > Pedetidae > Pedetes > Pedetes capensis. The sequence goes on from VMDO01007794.1 coordinate 44,090, forward strand.
TAGACATCTTTCTGGTATTCTCTCTGAAAGGAGTGCTTTCAGCTAATATCCATCTGACATTAGCAATGATGTCCCTGGTCCCATGATCTCTCTGGCGGTTCCCCATTAGTATACTGCTGCAGTCACTTTTGAATGATCATTAGCAAAATTTTACTTGTGTGAGATATTAATGATATTGTTCCGTAATTTTCACAGTCAGTTGGACCTCCTTTCTTGGGAATAGGCACAAATATGCATCTCTTCCTGTCAGTTGGCCAGGTACTTGTTTCCCAAATCTCTTGGCATAGACAAGTGAGCACATCCATTGCTGCATTTGTTTGTTGAAACATCTCAATTGGTATTCCATCAATTCCTGGAGCCTTGTGTTTCACCAATCCCTTCAAGGCAGCTTCCACTTCTTCCTTCATTAACATTGGTCCCTCTTCATGTGCAACCTCTTGAAATGGTTGGTCATCTACCAATTCTTTTTGGTAGAATGATACTGTGTATTTCTTCTTTTGATGTTTCCTGCATTGTTTAATATTTTCACAGTAGAATCCTTCACTATTGCCACTTGAGACTTGAAATTTTTCTTCAATTCTTTAAGGTTGAGAAAAACAGAGCTTGTTTTTCCTTTTAAGTTTTCCTTTAATTTTTTTTCCTTTACAAATAAATGTTGGTGGGGCACAGAGTAATAGGTTTTTGTTATTTCCTTTGTGCAACTATTACATTGCTTTTGGTTACACTTTCATCACATAGCCTGTGGAACCCTTTGGTTAATATGTAGTAAAACTCATATTCAAGTATGGTTTTATATTCCCCAAGTATTCATAAAGTTGCATCATATAATTTGAGATTATCCTCTCCTCTTTTATCCCTCCACATTGTTTTCCCTCACCTTCCCACCTTCCACAACCTTTGCAACCTACCGCTAATCCCCTCCCTGCTTCTTTCTGTGGTTGTTGTTAGGTGCTACTGAACCATGTCCAACTCATGGCAACCCTTATAGGGTTTTCAATGGCTGGCTGCTTCAGGTTTGCCTCGGGAGTGGATTGCCATGTCCTTCTCCCATGTTTCTTTCTTTTCCACATATATTTTCCCTTCTTAGCTAAGTCTAATTGTTCATTTTTTATAGATCTACCTATACATAGTTTTTTTTTCATTTAAATAAGATTTAGCTCCCACGTATTAGTGAAAACATATGGTATTTCTCTTTTTGGAACTGGGCTCATTTGCTTAAGGTGATATTCTCCAGTTCCATCCATTTTACTTCAAATGACATTATTTCATTCTCTTTTATTGCTAAGTAATATTCCACCAGGAAGAAGGACCCAGCAACCCACTCCCAAAAAACAATCAGCCACTGAAAACCCTATGAATAGCAAAGAAGCACTGATAATAATATTTTGCCTGTTGTACGTAGGGTTGCTATGAGTCAGACACCACCTCGACAGCATCTAACAACAACAACAATATTTCACTGTGTACATGTTCCACAGTTTTCTTACCCATTCCTTTGTGGATGGACATCTTGGTTGATTCCATACCTTTGTAATTATGAAGAGTGCTGCATTAAATATGGAAATACAAGTGCCTCTGTGGTATGATGACTTGTCTCCCTTTGGGTATATTCCCAGGAGTGGTATAGCTGGGTCCTATAGCATTTCTATTCTTAGTTTTCTAAGGTGTCTCCATATTGATTTCCAAAGTGGTTGAACTAATTTATAGTCCCACCAGCAGTGTAAAAGTGTTCCTTTTCCTCCACACACTCACCAGAATTTGTTATTATTTGTTTTGTTGATCTTGGCCCTTTTTGGTTTTCTATCTCTAGCCCCTGCATATGTCATTTTGGTTTTCTATCTCTAGCCCCTGCATATTTGATTTTGTCTTCTCAAGCTGCCCTTTGAAATCTTCCATTTATTTCTTTAACTTCATAGTGTCTTGCTTTTACTTTAGCTGTTCAACATCCAAAGGCAAGTTTCAGAGTCACTTTTGACATGTAATTTGGTCTTTTCTTTATTTCCTGTCTTTTGCTTTACTCATGAGTGATGTCTTTGATGTCATGCTATAACTTGTCTGGTCTTTGATCATTAGTGTCTAACACATCAAATCTGTTCTTGAGGTAGTCTCTGAACACAGCAAGGATATACTCAAGGTCATACCTTGGCTCTTGTACACTTTTTCTAATTTTCTTTCATTTCCGTTTGAACCTGCATATGAACAGTTGATGAGCAGTCTTATTCATAATCAGCACCTGGTCTTGTTCTGACTTTTGATATTGAGATTTTTCCATCATCTCTTTCCACAGTGTAGTCAATTTGGTTTCTGTATGTTCCATCTGATGAATTCCATATGTATAGTCACCATTTATGTTGGTGAAAAAATGTATTTGTAGTGAAAAGTGTGTTGGCCATACTGTGAGGGCTTGTGTGTTTCTGTGATGCTGAAAGTTATGTCACTGGTACTACAGATACCAACAGGATCACCCATGGTGGACAGGTTTCAGCTGAGCTTCCAGACTATGAGAGACTAGGGAAAAGGACATGGCAACCCATTCCTGAAATAATTAGCCCTTGAAAACTCTATGAAGGATTATGAGTAGTATGATGAAATCTCTCACCATCCTGTTCTGTCCAGCTCAAGACGTGAATCATCCCTTTGTCCTGAGTATCCATGCTGTATATGCTACCCACCCATAAGTCACCTAGAAGCTGCCTCAATTATCAAATCAACTGCCCTGGTATCACAGTGTGTAGGGAGAAATTGGGAGGAATTTGGAAAAACCCCCAAACTGGGAAAACAGCTTTTAAAGATCTGGTTTGTAAATTAGAAATCTAGGGAAAATGAAAGTAATTTGATTGGATGTTTGTACAAAACCCTTCACAAATCCCCTGAACCTGATTGGACAATTGGACTTAAAGCTGATTGGCTCAAGCCATTCCATGGGCAAGCTATATAAGGAGCTGCACTGCTGCAACTCTCTCTCTTTCTCTTGCCCAGACCTTCAGTAAGAACTCTCTCGTGCCCAGACCACCAAGGAAGCAAGATCTCTCTCTCGCTGGGACCACTAACAAGGAAACAACTCTCTCCTCTCTCTCGGGCCTTTGGTAAGGAAAGAACTCTCTCTCTCTCTCTCTCTCTCTCTCTCTCTCTCTCTCTCTCTCTCTCTTGCCTGGACCATCGACCACTGACTAGACAAGAACTCTCTCTCTGTCTGACCACTGACGAAACAAAAACTCTCTCCTCATGACCACCGAGACCACCAACATGGAAGCATCTGCCCTTGAGGCTGTATAAGAGCTGCTAGCACTTGAAGCAGTATGCTTTGGGTTTTCTCAAAACCCGCCCTGATAAGGGCAGAGAAATAAAGAGCTGTGTCTGTCCCCTCAAGGCACAAACACCCGAGGCTTTTCCTTTCTCCCATCTCTGCTGGCATCCTGAGGACCACAGGAGTCTGTGCCCCCCACCCAAGGGTCCCAAGTGAATTGTGTTTAGTATCTGTGTGTGTGGCCATGCCGCCCATCAGACCATCTGGGCTGGACTGGGAGGCGCACACCCCACAACAGTGCTTGAGGTCAAATAAGCCATATTGTACTTGATAACAGCTCTAAAGTACAAAGTAGTGATGCTGTTAATTCATCTTTGCCAAAGAGAAGTTTTCTTTAGTTAAAAAACGTGAAACTTCATCATAGGTACGCATGTGCCAGGAAAAGCACAGGATGTGTAGGGTTTGGTGCTATCCATGGCTTCGGACAACTACTGGGGGTCTTGCCATTTCCCCTGCAGATATGTGGGGGAGGAGATGTGTGTCTGCTGACTCAGCTCCTTGGCTTGAGGCAGCCACAGGACCTACTGTTGCTCCACCTTTCCAGGCTCCTCCTGCTGCTCCTCCTATCACCTGTGTCCAGCACATGTTCTCCTCCATGGTGCAGGGCCCAGGGCACCTCCACTGCTGTGATCTCAGGCAACGGGCACTGCGTGGGCTTCCATCCATCCACGTGGGCTCTAGCTTATCTCTGCTGCCTCCTCTTTGCAGCTACCATCCCTTCCTGACTGTTCTCCTGACTCCAAGACCCTGCATCTGCCCTGTGCTCCCCAACCAAGTCTTTCTGGTCCCACACCCGCCACTGCCACTGGGACCTGCAGGTGCCAGGAGCAGCCAGTACCTGGCTGTCACATCCCACAGCTCCTGCCCCCAGATCCTTGGGAGCAGACAAGGCTGGGACTGTGCCTAAAACTGAGCTGGACTGTGTGGCCTCCTCCCTCCCCTGTCCTGCTCCCCCCACTGCAGTATCAGCCACTCCTGGAGCTGGACCTCAGTCAACCGGCAGCTTGTGACTCGGTGCCTTGGGTCAGCTCTGGTAGAGACATGCCACATGGGGCTTTCTCCGCTGTTGTTTGGTTTGGGGGCTGGGGGGTTGTTTTGGTTTTGGTTTTCTCTTGAGACAGGGTCCTGCACTCACAGTGCTCCTGCCTCAGACTCCCATGTGCTAGGATTATAGGTGGGTGCATGGTGCTTTTAAACAGCCAGTTCGAAGCACTCTCATGGGACCAGAAGACCTGGCTGCCAGGTTGCCCTGTCCAGGAGACACACAGAGGCTGAGATCAAGCCTACTGGGGCTGTCAGGAGAAATGGGCACCTTTGCTCATTTTTATTTTGAAAATAACTTCAGGCTTGTGGCAGAATTGCAAAAACAGAGTGGAGCTCCTGGACACTCCCCACCCAACCTCTCCTGACGGTAACATCCTAACCATCTTATGCTCTCAGTGCGAGGCCATCTTTTTAAATCTCCTGCTGAGGAGCCCACGGCCAACAGCCGCACTTCATCGAGGCCTGGGTGAGTCAGGGTCACCTAAGGTCGGTTACCAGGGAGGTGTAGCCCAGCCTCTCCCCAGAAGGGGGAAAGGCGTCGTGGCAGAGGGAAGAGCACGTGCAAAGGCTCAGAGTAGAGAGCATGCGGCCTATGGGGTGCAGCTGGAGAGCGGAGGGAAGGGGAAACAGAGGGGCCAGCAGGAGGCTAAAAGGCCTTTCACCCTCCATCAGCCCAGATTTACTTGCTTGGTTTGCACTTGAAAGGCCAGCTGGGGAGACCCCGGCAGGGTCTCAGGCCCTCCCTCGCCCTTGGGCCTTGCTGCCTTCATTCCAAGGGAAAGAGGGCAGCTGGAGTTAAAGAATCAACACTGATGCAGAGATCTGTGGAGAAGCTTGACCTCAGAACAGACTCAGGACCAGGGTTGCAGCTCCCAGGCTTTGCTGATGCAGCCTTGTGGCTCTGTGGGCCACTGTGGGGAGGGTCCAGCCCTGATCTCTCCTCCCAGATGTCCCCAGTCCTAGTGCCTTCCGCTGGCCACCCCTAGCCAGCCACCTCTTGCACACCTCCTTCACTAGTGGCCAAAAGCAACACCCTCCTCCCCGTCCTGGCCCTACCCCTCCTGGGAGACCCTTCCAGAGGCAGCCTTGCCCAGCATCATCAGCTGGTCACCTCCCCACACCCTGCATCCTCCTTTAGCCCAGGCCCCCTCAGACCTCCAGGGCTCTTAGCTGGGAAGGTGCTGATCACATTAGCTGAGGAAAGCAATTGTCACTGAGGGGCAAGCCTGGCAGCTCACCTGGAGGAGGAAGCGGCAGGCCACAAAGGGAAGCTATAGGGACAGCCAGCTGGAGTGCAGGGAGGGGACACAGTTAGATGGTGCACAGTTAGAAACCCTACGGGGCTCACCTTCTCATTATTGCAGAGCAAAAGGCCCCTCCAAGCCCATTTCTTCCCATCTAGGATTCTCGCCCTGTCTCCTGGAAAGAGACCTCTGCCCAGCTGTGATGCTTGGGTTCCCGTCACCCAGCTGCTGCCACAGACCTCCATGGGCATTACCACATCCATCCATGAGACACCATGAGACATGCAAGGAATGACTGGCAGAAAGTCCCCTGAGTGGCCCTGGAGCCCCTTGGACTCTGGCCAGGGACATCTTGAAACCACTTTCATGTAAATTGTCTTTAATTTGGGAATTACACAAGTGCCATGCCCCCAATACCCCTCGTACCAGCTGGGTGATCTTAGGCATTTAACCTCTGTGTCCAGGTGAACTCACAGGAAAGCAGGGTGATGGCGGCTCCTATCTCACAGGCTGAGCCCTGCCAGGCATTTAGGACTGAGCTTGGTCCTTGCTGCCCTGCTATCGCAGGACACCAGGGGACAGACCTTGTTAGTAAGAACACAGCTCCATACCATCTCGCCAGAAGCAGAGCTGGAATACAGACCATCAGTTAGCACAGCTGTGTGGTCTCACCCTGCCTCGGTTGCTTCTCTGTGCCTCAGTTTCCATACCGTGAACCCTTGATGAACATCAGGACTATTTTTTGACCCACTGACTCTACTTCTCCAAACTGAATTCCAGTGTTCAGTTTTATGGTTCTGCACACATATGCAGGCACAAGGCTGTTTGTTGCAGTGGTCTTCATGATAGCAAAACACCAGCAACTACCTAAGTGCCCACCCAGAGGGACAGCAGATCCTCCACACCGCTGGGTCCCCTGCAACCGCTACAAGAGGTCACCCTGCTTGGAATGATGTCTGAGATATGCCTGAAGTGGAAACAAAAAGTAAGTGATGAAACGTTGTGCATAGTGTTATTTTACTTAGGAAGGAAGGAAGGGAGGAAGGAAGGAAGGAAGGAAGGAAGGAAGGAAGGAAGGAAGGGAGGGAGGGAGGAAGCAAGGAAGGAAGGAAGAAAGGAAGGAGGAAGAGAGGAAGGGAGAGAGGGAGGGAGAGAGGGAGGGAGGGACCTGGTTCCACGCCTAGGGCTAGGGTACAGCTCGGTGGTTGAGCACTCACCTAGCATAAATGAGGCCTCGAGTTTCATCCCTAGCACTGCAAAAACAAAACAAAGTAAAGAAACTGAAGCGATTTAAATAATTCAACACACATCACAAAAATCAGAAAGTGTGGAGTTTACAAATTTGAACATTTTTGGTGCATATTACAATTTTCATAAGTTGTAAAAACTGGAATTTCAACCCATTATATGTTGAAATCATCACAAAATAAAACAATAAATTAACCAGTCAACAAATAAGAATGTCGTTGCTGGAGAAGCTCTTTAGAGATTCCGTGTGTTGCCCAACACGATATCACTGAGCATCTTCCACACACAGCTGTTCTGTGTGCTCAGAGGTAGTGGGGAGTTCAAACAGTTACTGACACCTCACTGGACTTTAACTAGGATTTTTGAATGAACAGATAAATGAATGTAGATGAGAATATACTTTTTCTGTCTTTCTTTCTTTTTTTCTTTTTCTTTTCTTTCTTCCCCCCCCCCCCCCCCCCCCCCCCGGCAAGGTGTCCTGCTGCACCCTCTCAAATGCTGGAATTATTGGAATTATTGGTGTGGGCCACCACACCCCATTTAGACATATACTTTCAATGTTGAAACGTTATCCTAAAATTCTCAGGTCAAAACTGTAGTAGATGTGCTGTTTTGATGAGTTGGGATAAGAGAACACACTTGTCTTAGAGAGGGTGACAACACGTTTTCTGAAAATATAAAAAAGAGTGAATAATATAATTCTCTGCCCCAAGACTAAAACCTCAACCTACTGCATTTCATGTTTATCTGGAATTTTTACAATAAGTTTTAAAGCCTGATCTCCTTGTACTTATGCTTAGAAATAATTCCAAAAAACGATTCCAAAACTAAGATATAAAGATGGGTGGAGAGAGGGAGAGACAGATAAACAGGTTTAAGGAAGAGCAAATTTAGTAAAATATTAATTATGGAACCTTGGCGATGGGGTATTTACAGTGTAATTTTCTACATGTTTTTATGTCTGGGAAGGTAAACGTGGGCTTCGTTCAGGAGCACATCCTACGGAACGGTCCTGTGATAACTCACGCTGATGTCTGTCAGGAGCTAACTGATAGTCCATCTGTCTTTCATTCTCTAACTCAGAAGAGCACATGAAAGGAAATCAGAGACAATCCATCCAGCACGATGAAGCCAGATTTGAACTTTCACATGAGCATGATCAGTGGTTCTGTCGGTGGAGGCGGGGTGAATTCTTAGCCTTCGGTGGGCTGGAGGGGATGGTCCAATGGTGGAGCAGTGGAGAGGGGTCGCCTGGCTTGTCCTAGAGTTGCATTAGCCTAGGGGTGTTCATCAGGGATCCCACAGCTGGGGAGAGCCTGGAGCAGCCCTGGCGGAGGGTCATCTGCGATGGCGCTGGTGAGCAGGCAGCAGGACTTCTGAAAACTTCACGTTTGAAGGCTCCTCCCTCGAGGGTCTTGCACAGCTCACTTCCCAAGATCAGGTCTTCAGCTCATCCTCTGCTTGCCCTTAACCTTTGATGCTGGGGTACGGCTGACTGGCCCAGGGAGCTGTGCTAACGATCTATGCCTCCCCACGTCCACACCTGGTATGTGCTTCCCTAAGGAAGTACAGGCTGGCCTAGGCACTTGCTTTGGACCAACAGAACATGGGAATGGTGGGGGATGCCCCTTGCGATCAGGTGACAAGACACTGCACACCTCGCCTCACAAGAAGCTGCTTCCACTGGCCCCGAGGCCTTCCGGGTTTGCCTTTGTAAACAAAGTGAGCAGTGGCGCAAAGAAGGGCCTGCAAGAGGAACGAGGCCCTGAGTCCCGCTGACAGCCCTGTGGCATTGGAAACACACCCATCCCCAGCTGCCTTCAGACAAGGCTGGGCTGGCCCAGGATCTGGCAGCAGCCTCCACGAAGCTCAGAAACAAAGACCTGGCTGAGCCAGCCCCAGACTCCTGACCCATCCAAACTGTTAACCAGCAGGTGTGTGATAAATCTGTGGTCATTTACTGTGTAGGAATACAAGAGGTGATTTTTTTTTTATTAAAAAGGATAAGGTCTGTGTTTAAATATCAAAAAATTAATTACAGTAAAAGCCATTAATCCCCTTCAATGCCCTGCCCCGAATTCGAACACACTTACCCCATCATTCTCTCCACCTTCTGAGGCAGCTCCAGATGTCCTCGTTTGTGAGAGTCTTTAGTTTCATCCTCCATTGTGATACAAGTTGTTTCTGGACAGAAATTTCTATCAGATAAACACATTATGGTGTGTCCTCATCCACCTTATTCACCAGATCTGGCACTGTGCAACTTTTGGCTCTTCCCCAAGGCCAGGATGATCACGAAGGCAAACACTGCAGTAGATTGAGAACATCAAGGGAGCCACGAGGGCCACAACTAAAAACACTCACAAAAGAGGACATCCAGAGCTGCCTCTGAGAGCAGCAAGAACAATGGGCTAAATGTGCTTGAATCTGGGGAGGGGAGTTTTAAGGGGTATTAATGGCATTGCGTCTTTTACTGTAATAATTTTTTTTTAAATTTAAATGTTCATGGTATCTTTTGATCAAACTTTGTATGTAACTAACACCTGGGGCTATTTTATCTTTGTTCCCATTTCAGTGTCTTAATCTGTTTGTGCTGCTATAACAAAATACCTTAGACCGGATACTGTAGAAACAACAGAAATCAATTGCTTATAGTTCTGGAGGCTGATAAGTCCAAGTTCTAGGTGCGGGCAGGTTTGGTGCATGACAAAACCCTGCTCATCACAGATGGTGCCCCCTGTGTTCTTCATGAGTGCAAAGGAACAAATGCTCTCCCTTCAATCACCTTTACCCTGCGTTTGACCCACAGTTCCTCCTGCCACTCCCTCCCAAGTTGCTGGGATTGCAGCCTCTTTAGGATTTCTTGTGAAGCCTTGGGAGAGGTGTTTCTTTCCAGTGGAGTTGCTAAGAGCAGTGGATATAAGCCCAGAACACTGACCACCAACTGTCTGGGACAGTGGCTGCCTCAGAGAGGAGACAACACAGAGAACAACCTTGTCTGAGCACCTGGAAGCAGCCCTGCCTGAAGCTGTCGCTCAGGACTTTATAGTTACATGGGCCAGTATTTATTTTGTTCTCTTCATCCATTTGATTAGGTTTCCTGGCATTTGCAATCCATTGCTGCCCACAGGCAGAACACATATACAGCCATGCATTGTTTAACAACATGCTCTTAGAAATGTGTCACTGGGTGATTTTCTTGCTGTGTGAGGACCAGGGCACACTCCACGTGCCTGGTGCCGTGGGCGTCATGGAGGCCTGACAAGACCTCCATCATGTGTGTGGTCCATCACCAACAGAAAGGTTGGCATGTGGCTCACTGCAGTCGCTTTTGAAGTCGATTCAGCGGCCACGCCTCCCTGATTTGCCCCTGGAATTTGCAGATGCTTAAGCCAACCCTCCTGCCCAAGAAGTCCGGCCTCTCTGGGAGGCTGGAGCAAACCTCCAAGGCCACCCCCACCCACGCCTCACCCCAGCCCGCTTCTTGTCCTTCTCCTTTTCTATCTTCTTCTCTTCTCCTTTTGGGAGATTGTCTTCCTGAATGTTTTCCTAGGCAGGAGAATGGACAAGTTGAGCCTCACAGTGTGAATTCACAGACAGACATCCCAGCCAACGCAGATGCCGAATACCCACACTCCAGGGACCTGAGCAGATCATTCAGCCTCTCTGAGACCCATTTCCCTTTTTATAACTTGGGGATAATAATTCCTACTTGTGAATCTTCTTTTATTTTTATTTTTTGTAGGCTTGGGGAAGTTGAACCCTGGGCCTCAGACATGCTTTTCAAGTGCTCTACCACTGAGCTACATCCCCAGCTCCATCTTTATTTTTTAAATTTTGAGACAGGATCTCACAAGTTGTTCAGGCTGCCTCTGGCCTCAAACCCCCAATCCTCCTGTCTCAGCCTCCCAAGCTGCTGGGATTACAAGCAGGCACTGCCGCACCCAACTTCCTGAGGAGTCTTAAGTCATGCACAGACCCTGGCCCATCTGAAGCACTCATTAGGAAAAACTTCTGCTGGGTGCAGTGGCTCACACCTACAATCGCAGTGACTCAGGAGGCAGAAGCAGGAGGATCACAGGCTTGAGGCCAGAGGCAGCTTTCCTAACTTAGGTAGACCCTGTCTTAAGATAAAGAAAATTTAAAAAGGGGCTGGAGGTGCAGCACAGTGGTAGAGAACTTGGAAAGTGTGTGCGAGGCCTAGGGATCAGCCCCCTAGCACTAAAAAAAAGAAAAACAGAAAACAAAACAAAACCAACCAAACAAAAGCCTACTTCTACTAAACCTTCCCTTACTGGGACACAGTCCAATCCACCACTGATGCCCATAGCCATTGGTGACTTGAGCACTAAAGGGCTAAAGGGGATGCCAGCCCTTTGCCATCCTCCAGGAGTCTCTGTGAAGGCAGCTGCAGACTGTTAGCTGATGACTTAACTCCTCCACGAAGGCCCCACCCCAGTGGAAGCTGCCAGCTCAGCCTGCTCTGAGACCATACATAACACCATCGCAGGGTTCAAAGGCAAGGGCCTGGTGGTGACACCCCCGAATGGGCTTTTCGTCCAAGGCAGGTTTCAACCTGTGACGCAGGGAAGGGAACGTCTCTCTAGCGAGGCTTCTGCAAACAGCTTCACCTTGCCAGGTGCAGTCCATCTGGGCTTTTGGAAGAAGCAGCACATGGGAACCATGCTGGTTGGCTCCTGCCTCCCCAGGCTCAGTACCTTTAACACAAAAATGAAACACAGTGCATAACCATCTGCTAGAGGACACTAGTAAGCCCCAGAACAGCACTTAGCCTGTGAATGAATGACTTGGACCAGCAGGCCCACCCAGTGCCATCCCTGGGTGAACACTGGGTTAGGGGCTGTGTTACTGGAGGCTGTCCTGTTCTTCCAACACTCTGATATTTGTGTAAAAGGCTTCACAGCCACAGCTGTGTCCTTACACAACTGGAGCCCCCTTGGAATGACACGGGACTTAGTCCATCAAAGCACAGTGTGCGCCCTTGATCTTTCCCAAATGCGGTGCAGAGCTCAGTAACTCATGCAGCAGCCTCCTCTCACACACTACCAGCAAATGGCACTGGCAGGTGGGGCGGGCTCTGCATGCTGACCTGAGGAGGGTCCTCAGTTTCCTAACCTGCCTTATGGCTCCTGCTTGGTGGCTCACAGCAAGAGCTAGGAACCACTGCCGTGGCATAGCCCGTGTCCCATGCAGGGCATCTGTGTATTACCTCATTTAATCAGAGCAGCTTCCCATTTGCCCCATTTTCCCAATATGGAAACGGACATAGAGCACCCGAGAAAAGTGTCTAAGGTAGCGGATCTACCAATCACTGGGACCAGAAGTGAACCCAGGTGGCAGGACCTCCACTCCCAGCTTTCTGACTTCCACTGCCCAGTTAAGCTTGGTAAGGGCTCAGGAGCTATAGCACAGTCTCTGCACCCTGTTGCCATAAATTGTTGCCATCTGACCACCATCCAAGTCCTCCACAGTACTCCACATATGTCATGGGAGGTCAGGTATCATGGCATGTGCCCGTGATCTCAGTGACGTGGGAGGCTGAAGCAGGAGGATTGGAGTTCCAGGCCAGAGGCAGCCAGCACAACTTAGCAAGACCTTGTCTCCAAAAAAGTAAATAAATAAAAAAGCAAAAAGGGGGGAGAGCCTGGTACAAGGCCAGATAAAACATCATGTCAGATGGCGACAGGAGGAAAACTAAAGCAGCCCAAGCCAGGCGTGGTGCTGCACACCTGTAATCCCAGCACTCAGGAGACTGAGGCAGGAGGATGGAGAGATCAAGGCCAGCCTGGGCTATGCAGTGAGTTCTGGGCCATCCTGTCTCAACAAACAAAAAACAAACAAACAAACAAAACAGTCCAAAGGGAGAGACACAAGCAGGAGCTGAAAGGGCGTGATGCGTGGCTTGTTTGAAATGTGGGTTTGCTTTTGTTTGTTTGAGATAGGGTCTCACCGTGTGTTGTTTTCTTAAATGGGAAGGTCAGCTAGCAGTCCCAAATGGAATATATTTGTGACTTTGTCACATTTTGGTAAATGAAGTACCACCAGACAGCAATGAAGGTGGTAGCAGTGGCTTTGAATCAGCAATAGGAAGGGCTGGCTGCCCATACAGGCAGGGCTGTGGAAGCCTGACACCATGGCCACTTATCCTGGTCTTCAGAGCAGCATAGGGTGAGGACAAGAAGCAGCCCCCGGCAGGGACTGGCCACATGCACTTCCACAGCAGCTTGGGAAGAGGCCTCGTGAATTTGTACCTTGCCTACTATTGGGCCAGTGGCAAAAAGATCAGCACAACCTCAGAGATGAGGTCATTTACCTGTGACCGGTACCTAAGAACCTATAACCCCAGATGGGACATCCACAGGGCCCAAATGCAGACACCAGGCCTCCGCTGGACACAGAGCGAGAAGCTGATCCCATGGGCATTTACAGCACGTGACAATGGGGACAGTTTTTCTTTTTGCACGTAATGTGAAAGAGGGTGGGTCTTGTACACTGGCAGATGAGTGGATGAGAACAGAAAGCAAACAGATCTGTGTGCAATTATCTCCCCGCCCTGAGTCACGAGGCACACGAGTCCGCAGGAGGCTGGCCTTAGCTTCCAGCCTCAGTGGCTGCCTCCCACTTTCTCTTCCTTCTTTGAAGCCTCCGGGAGCTCAGTGGTGACTTCATTAGTGTCCAGCTCTGTGTTCCAAAGGGAGTTGGCTGTGCACAGTTCAGGCGGAGGCAGGCCAAGGAGATCTGCAGAGAAAGCTGGGGAGATTTGCAAAGCAAACAGACCCGGCAGTTTCTGACTCTGGGTTTCCCCAGGGGCTGTGGAATTCCATTAAGCAGGTGATGGGAAGGTGGTCAGGGAAGACCAGGGCCCTCCCCAGAGTCAGGTACCCTGCTTTCCCCATCATGGGCTGACCAGATAAAAAGACCCCCTAGCGGGTGTGGGGCATTGCATGATTTGCTGTCCCAGGGATTGGGGTCTTATAAGCTGACACTGAGTGTGGCCTTAGAAGAAAAGAAGTGATGGAAACATTGGAAAGAACTCCAAAGATTTTATGAAAACCCCTCTAGTGAAGCGGGACTTGGTGCCCAGCTCACAGGCCCCTCTTCCTGCACCCTGCCCCAAGACCAAGGAAAGGCCAGCTGCCCAGGCTCAGTGTAACGACACATCACATCTGTCCCCTGCCTCCAGCAGCTGAGGACGTGGCCTGCTTGGCTCTCTCCAAAAGCAATCCCGCCTGATGGAACATTCGAATTCTATTAGTGAGGCCTCAGAGCTGGGGTTTTTGGCTGTCACCTCTTTGGGGAGCACACCAGGACCAAGCCCAATGCAGAGGGGCCAGGAACTGCGCTCTGTGGGAGCCAGAGGGCCACACTGCTCACTGCGAAGCTCTGAGGCTCACCTGTGGGGCTCCCACCTGCAGAGGGAGCCCTCCCAGCTCCTACCCCGGGGGAAGCCATCCACACAGGGTGTGGAAAAGCTTTTGGGTTCTGCAGGCAGGCCTGAGTTTGCACACCAGCTCCCCCACTTTCTTGCTGCAAACCCTTGGGTAAGGTCCTTAACCTCTCTGAGCCTCAGTTTCTTGGTGTGCAAAGTGAAGCTAATACACTACTCACCTCAGATGCCCTTCCTGAGGACTCAGCTGAAGGCCACAGGAACTGACAGGTGCAAAGTGCCTGTGAGTGCCTCCAAGTGACCGCTGGCTTTGTGGCAGCCGCCATTCCAAAGGGCATCTGGGCTCCAGCAAGCTCATAACTGGCCTTTGTCAGCACGCATGGGCACTCAGGGCTGTGCAAAGTGCTTGGTAAGCAGGGTCATCTCGTTGAGTTCCCACGGCCCACTGGTGACCCAGGAGTGTTTTATTGTCTCAGTCAGAACTCAGGCGGGTTGTAGGTCCATCAGCCACCGTGGGTTAAAGAATGAGGACAAGGAATCGTCTCCCAGAAGGCAGTGCCCATGGGCAGGCAGTCCAGCTGAGACCAGTGGCCCATGACGTCTTCAGGCCCTTCTCATGCTTCTGTTCCCCCTCTGTGTAGCCCACTTGTCCCCTCACAATGTTTGCTCCACTATTTCTCCTCACTGAGGAGGGAAGCCGGGCTCTACAGTCTGCAGCACATGCACCCTTAGGCCTCGTGAGCTGAGATGGGTTCTGTTGTACACAGGGTCACCATGAGTCAGATCTGACTCTATAGCACCTAGCAACTATATATATACATATATATATTTTTTTCCAAATAAGACATTCTACACAATAACATATATTTTTTATTTTTCAAGTAAATTTTTTTAAGTGAAAAGCAACTCGGGTAACAGCGGAAAGTTAAGCAGAGAGAATATATTTATTAAAAAGCAACTGAGCTGAGCATGGTGGCACATACCTATAGTTCCCGCACTCAGGAGGCAGGAGGGTCAAGAGTTTGAGGCCAGTCTGGGCTACACAGCAAGAACCTGTCAGAGAGGGGGTGACAGAGAGAGACTGGTCACATACATTTAAATAGGATAAGGAGATTATGTCTTTCAAGAGTTTTACTTTTTAGAGATACATGTTGGAATATTTATGGATAACATAATCTGATGCTTGGGATTTACTTCAAAATAGCCTGGTGGAAGGGAAGAGAAGGGAGTGGATGTGGCTGACAGACGCTTGACCATACGTGGCCAGCCATGGGAGCTGGAGCTGGAGTCATGGTAGTGCACAACTGTTCCCCTGAGAAAACAAATGGCCACCATGCCTTTGTTAATAAAATGACCCGAAGGCTTACAAATATTTTGGTGATCTTACTAAAACTGGGTCTACATTTATTTTATGGGTCTGCTTTTCATCAGACATTCTATTATTCAATCTCTGGTTATAAAAATAGGAAGCGGGTTGGGAGGCAGCGGCAGCTTTGGGAGCTCTTGGGGGCCTTTTAGGCTGTGGTCACTTTTGAACCCAGAGTGCACCTCTGAGGGTGTCAGCAAGTCTCTGCCCCTCTGGAACACTTCTTCCCCCCAGGGCTCTGCTCCAGATCTTGTCGGGGGCTCTGAGGCCCAAGCTCTACTGTCCAGAATCTATTATTATTCCTTAAAATCTGTCATATTAATTATACAAAACAAGAACTATAAGGCAATGGGTGAGTCTCGGAGACGTGGTATCCTTACCTGAGTTGGAAGTGGTCTGCCTCTGTGCCTTGGTAAATCACAGTAAATTGAACCTATCTGTACCTGGAAACACCTGAAAAACGTGGTGTCTTAGTGCATTAGAAATATCTCTGCCAGATGTGACACAAATTACAAAGCTATTTGTAGCATGGGAGATGGACATGGCAATCCGCTCCCAAGGCAATCCCGAAACAGCCAGCCATTGAAAACCCTATGAGGGTCGCTATGAGTCAGATACTGACTTGACGGCACCTAACAACAACAACAACAACAACGATTTGTAGCAAAACAGACTTAAAGTAACCTGTTTGTAAATGGTAAATCACTTTCAGACTCAATTTTTGAGACTTGTGAGGTGAGTGGGCAACATTTGAGTTAAAGACCAGGTTTTATTTACCGATTGGCACTCAGTTAAATTTAGTTTGTGTGAAAACTTTCTGTTTGGGCCATTTAAAAGGAAGAAAACTTACATTGCTTAACCTTTGAATTTGAAATGAAAGGGCAAAATCTGCCTTTTTAAAGTTTGTATTTTTATTTTTGTTTCTGGAAAGATGCGGTTATGTGTTCCTTGGAAACCATTGCGTGGGGATGCAGTATTGCTTAGTTGTTAGGAGGACAGGCTTTGGGTCACACCGACTCAGACCCTTAGGTTCTGCATTTACTAGGACCTTGGCTTTTTCTTTCTAAAATAAGAGTAACACATATTTCACATATGGTAAGGGATAAAAGCCTGCAGCCATAGCACTGTGGCGTCCGATCTTATCAGAGATCAGAAGCTAAGCAGGGTTGGGCCTGGTTAGTACTTGGATGGGAGACCACCTGGGAACACCAGGTGCTGCAGGCTTGAGAGGGGACCCGGCAACCCACTCCCAAAAATCAATCCGCCATTGAAAACCCTACGAACAACAGAGAAGCACTGACAATGGTGTTTCACTTGTACATAGGGTTGCTATGAGTCGGACAGCGACTCCGCAGTACCTAACAACAACAACAAGAAATAAAAGGAAAAAGCAAAAGCAAAAAAAAAAAAAAAAAAAAAAACAGGAAAATTGATTCATCAATCCTACATGAATTACCTTGACTTTGAGGCTCTATTGGATGGCAACTTGTTGTTTGTTGTTGTTAGGTGCAGTCGAGATGGGTCCAACTCATAGTAATCCTGTGTGCAACAGAAGGAAACCCTACCTAACGCCATGCCATGCCCAGCACTGGGTCAGTGCTTCTCTGCATTGGTTTCAATGACTGTTTCAAGGTTGTTCTGGAAGTAGATTGTAATGTCCTTCTCCCATTTTTACAGTGCTGGGGATCAAACCCAGGGCCGCAGAGAACGTGAAGCAGCACTCTATCCACTGAGCTAAAACCCTAGCCAGGGTGCAGCTTAGAGCAGAGGAAACCTTCCTGCCAGGACCATATCACTTACCTTTTTGTGAAATCCAGCAATTGTGTTTATGCTACTTCTCAGAGCCTCAACTTTCTCCCAGGTACAGTGGGGAGGATGGCATCGAGATTTTGTGCCTGGAGCACTTGGCTCAGGGTCTGAGCACCAAGAAGAGTGTAGTTACTATCACTTCCAGAAGCAGTGGTATCAGAAATACGTGGAAAAGGGACTTATCAATAAAAATGTTGCTAATTGGGCATGTGGGCTGGGGTTTAGCTCAGATGATAGAGTGCCATGCTGCACTCTCTAAGGACCCGGGTTCAATCCCCAGCACCACAAAAATGGGAGAAGGACGTGGCAATCCCCTCCCAAAGCAGTCCCGAAACAATCAGCCATTGAAAACCAGTAAGTTGGACCCAACTTGACAGCACCTAAAAACAACAATCTGGGCATGTGCAGAATGTTGCCTGGGATGAAATACAATGCACTGGCAACAGAGATAATCCCATTCATTTATTCCAGGTGCTTCCAGGTGCCATGGGACACTTGGGGCACAGGGTGAGCTCAGCCTGCTGCCCTCTTGGGTTTCCAGCACAGGAAGGGCGGGGAAGTGGTGAGGCAGAAGCCAGGAGGCAAGGCTGAGAGGGGCAGTCCAGGGAGAGAGACTTTAAGAGGGCATCAGAAGGATGCAGGGGAGGTGGCCAGCATGAGAGGAGAGTAAGGGGAGAGAAAGCACGGAGGATTCCAAGCTGCTTAAGCCAAGGGGGTGAGCAAGGGCCCTTGGGGTGGGAAGAAATAAAGCCAGGGTCCAAAGATTGCTGAGTACAGAGCAGGGTAAATGAAGGTGGGGCCTTGAGTGGCCTCAGTGGGGACGGGTTTCCTTCCACTTTTACTTCATATGCTTCTGAGTTAGGTCATTTTTTTCTGAAGACAAGATCTCATCATGGCCTCGAACTCATGATCCTCCTACCTCGGCTTCCTGAGTGCTGAGATGATAGGTATGTGCTACCACGCCCAGCTTGGATTTAGGCTTTCATGAGAAGCATCTACCGTTCTTATAATTTTTAAAATTTTTAAAAAGCTAAAACAAACAAACAAAAAACCCTAAAAACAAAAGAAAAACGTCTCATAAATCCTCAAAGAAGTAAAGGAAATATGGTGGCATTTTTTTCTACTTTTCTGCCAAGTCTCCAGAATCCTCTAAAATTCCCTTACTTTTGCTAAAGAAACCGGCTCCTTGAAATGTGACTGGTGTGACACCCTCTGCTGTGTGGCTCCTTCCAAGGCCTCCCCACTCTTCCCTAGTGAGGCCTAGGGAGAGGCTTAGTGGCCCAGAGGGTGAAAGAACTCTATAAGAGGAGGGCCAGTGGCATTGGCGAAGGGCTGCTGGAGCAGATGCATTTTTCTAGTTCCACCTCAGAGTCTGAGGCTTGGGCCCTGACTTTGATGTGGAGATGGGGCAGATAGCTGCTGGTCCCGCATGGGGGCCAAGGCAGGGCACCTGCTGGGCAGAGGCAGGGCCAAAGACACCAACCCCTCCCACTCTTGTCTGTCACAGTGGGAGTTCCATCCAGGCCCTTTCAAGTTGTACCTTGCTGTTTCTCCACTGGAGACAGCAGGCTTAGAGTGGTTTTGCTCACCTATGCCCCACCCAGCTGAGACCTTTCCTGGGGTGTCCTAGTGAGGGAGGCTAGAGCCAAGTGATCCAGAGTCAGGCCTCGGCAGACCAAGAAAAGGGGCCAGACAGGGTCCTCCTGGGAGGTTATAAGCAGAAGCCTGCCTGGGGTAATTCTGCCCCCCAAGGCCCCTACAGCATTCTGACCCACTCAAGCCCCGTCCCTGGAGAAGCCGGATAACTCCAGGGTTCCGAGCGTGCACGGAGAGGCATGGCTTCCTCTGGGCGCTGCCTGTCCTGGGGTGCTGATCTCGCACATGCTATTCAACCTCTCCAAGCCTTAGTTTCCCCACCTGTGAAGGGGGACAATGATTTTTACTCTTAGGCTTGGCCATTTATTCTAAATGAGCTTCTATCCCTGCCAACGTAACTAAGCGTTCGCGTACTTATCCTCAGTTCCCACCTCCCCTAGACCTGGAGCTCCCTAGCAGCAGAGATTCAGCCCCTTTTCACAGCTGGGTCCTCAGTCACTACCTCTGCTTAGCACAGGGCAGGTGGCAGGAAGTTTTGTGATGGTAATGATGTAAGACCCTCAACACAGGGCTTGCCCCCAAGATACACAAACAGGCATTCCCACGCATAGGCCACCATCCGTGTGAACAAAGGGAATCCAGTATTTACACTCCAAAATCAGTGTTAGTTTGAAAACCATCAAATACCCAGGAACTGAAGGAACAAAACAGTTTTCTGGGGTGGCCTGTGGTCAGGTGGCTCTTCTGGAGCTGAGCCCCAGCATCTCATCCAGGCGAGACCCAGGCCTCCCAGCCACCTTGCTCCAGGGCCTCACCTCCTTGTTCTCTCTGTCGAGGTCATCATCCCCAGAGCCCATCCTCCTCTCCTGGGACTTTAGAATCCCTGCCTCCTGCTGCAGAAGGCTTGGAGAGAGGAGGATAAGAAGCAGCTCAACAAGTTGGCAAGTCAACAAGTCGAATGTGGTACAATGGTTGAGTTCCCAGTTAAGATATGGATGCCTGATTAAATTTGAATTTCAGATAAACAACGAATATACCTTCTTAGTAAAACTGTGTCTCCAGGATTACTTGGGAAGTAGTTACCTTTGAAACCAAAGTATGCAATGTTTATCTGAAGCTAAAATGTAACTGCCTGTGCTGTATTTTAACTTGCTAAATCTGATGGCCCCATAGCATGGTGGAGCTGGGATTTTAACACAGACCTGCCTAGCCAGTGTGAACATTTCTTCTGTCCTGCAAAAAACAAGGATGATCACATGGGGAACTTCCTGGAATTGTTAAGAGGATTCCAAAAGAGGTGGATTGAAAAACGGCTGTGTGAGGCCTCAGCTACTACATGAACACTAATAAGAGCTGGAATTGTGTTTGCCTTGACAGCTAAACCCAGTGGTGAGAATTATGTCAGGCAGATAGTTGGATTTTCATTATTACTTTGTTGTTGTTCTTGTTTGGTGCTGAGAATGGAACCTACGACCTGCATCACAGAAGGCAACTGCTGAGCTATAGTCCTAACTAACCTCCTAATTGTTTTAATGAAAAGTTGTAGACATTGCTTTCTATAAATAGTACCCAACTACCACCAAAAAAAGTAATAAAACCAGCTAAAGGAAATCTCGCCCACTTCAACATCCGATCCCATCAGATCTCAGGAGCTAAGCAGGGTCGGGACTGGTTAGTACTTGGATTGGAGACCGCCTGGGAACACCAGATGCTGTAGGCCTGGGAGAAGGCAACCCACTCCCAAAAATCAACCCGCCATTGAAAACCCTATGAATAGCAGAGAAACACTAACAATACTGTTCCGTCTATTGTAGGTAGGGTCGCTATGAGTTGGACACCAACTCCACGGCACCTAACAACAACAAACGGAAATCTCGTCTCAGCTCTTGGTTCCCAGTGCCTGTCAAACCTGTGCCCAGGCAGGGACCCAGCCCTTGGCCTTCCAGGCAGGACCTGTGCCTGAAGCCGCTCACTCAGTGCTGTGCGCATGCATCGGCCAGGCCTCGGTGGCACGGTGTGCGCATGCGCAGCCATTCAGAAAGCGCGGGAAAGGCGCAGGGCCGGGCTGAAGGCTCTGGGAGCTGTACGCTGCGTCCGCAGTCATGGCCTTTGTGCCCATTGGGCCTGAGGCCTCGTTCTTCGAAGTCCTGGATCGTCACAGGGCTTCCCTTTTGGCCACCCTGCGGAGAGAGGACAGGGAGACCCCTGTCCAGGGCACCCGCCTAGCCTCTAGGTACAGGAGCCTGGCGTGGAGGAGGAGCGCCAACCAGGCCGGGCCGAGGCGCTCTGGGGACCCTACGCCCCTGGAGGGCCCCCAGCCAGGGGAGCCTCCTTAGTTAATGCCCGGCCATCACAGCTCTTAACCCTAATTTTGCTCTCAGAAAGCCTGGGCACAGCCGCCCTGAGTACGGCCAAGACGCCTCCTTTCTAGAATGTTCCAGGAGCACTGCGCGGGATTTCCGCGGATCCTCCCGATTCAGGGCAATGGGCACACAATTTGGCCTTGTGTTTGTTTGTTTGTTGGCCTTGTGTTTGTTTGTTTTGTTGTCAGACAGATTTTTACTTGAAAAGCTTTCAGGATTTTTTGGTGGGGCAACGAGAGAAAGTGAGACTGTGAACTTTGTTAAGCTTGCCCCACGGAGTTGATGGTTTTCTCAACACTGACAAAGACAGCAGTGCCTTTTGAGTGATTTATAAGACGGACAGAGTTCTTCTTGGCAGGGGAGATGATGTACATATTTTAAGCGATTTGCTTACGATCAGTTAGCTACCCAAGTTGAAATTAACTACAGAAAATGTGTTTGCATGATTGGCCTTTTTTCTTTTAAAACGCTCTTGTTGTCTTGCTTGCTGCATCTGCCTTTCTGGTTTATCAGCAAAGTTTTTTTATCCTAAATGAATTAGTGGTCTGTCTGTCTGTCTTTCTTTCTTTCTTTTTTTTTTTTTTTTTTTTTTTTTTTTTTTTTTTTTTTTTTTTTTTTTTTTTTTTTTTTTTTTTAATGGTACTTGGGGTTGAGTGCTTGCATGCTTTGCAAGTACTGGACCACTGAGCTGCACCTCCAGCCCATTTGTTTTTTGTTTTTTGTTTTTTTTTTTCTTTTTTTTGTACTTTTTGAGACAGGGTCTCGGTAAGTTAAGCAGACTGCCTCTGGTCTCGAACTTGTGATCCTCTTGCCTCCACCTCCCTAGCTGCTGGGATTAGAGGCATGCACCACCGCGCCAGGCAATTAGTCTTATTTTTAATCCCAAACCAACTACCAAAAACTCCACAAGCAAATGCATTTTTATAAAAGGATTTAGTTCGAGGGAGGACCCAGGAGGGTCAGAGAAAAGAGGGAGTGAGAAATCCCTGGTTTACACTGCACATGTAGATTGACCTGATTATGGCATACCTCAAATATCACATGGAATTTTGCTCTACAATTTTTTTCCAAAGTTGGAAAAATGAATGAGATAGTTGCATCCATTTTTACCTCTCAGTATTAGAAAATGTTACATTTTTAAAAATCTGTTTTCCAATTTGTAAGTTTTCAGTGAAAACTCTGAAGTTTCTGTGGAAATTAAAACTCTTAATATTTTGCCCATTTTCTACATTTAATTTGGTTTCCCTTCCTAAACCTTATGCTAATGTTTTTTATAACAGAAAAAATTTCTGAAGCTGATGGTTTGTGACAGTAACAGCTGACAGAAAACTGGGCTCAGTCTTATGATTTTGCTGTAAAGTGGCATAATAGTTGCCAAGTGAACCATTTAGTTCAGAATTCACAATTCTTTTCATGGTACTGATTAAACTTGTTCCTTTTTGAATCACTAAAATTCAAAGGCACTGGTTTTAAGGCATGAGATGAATTAGGGAAATAAGCTATGAAAAGGGTTTCTTTTGAAATGATTCTGCATTTCATTTTTGGGAAATAAATTCAAAGCCAATATTATACTTTTTTTTTTTTGTGGTCCTGGGGGTTGAACTCAGGGCCTCCCCCCTGCATGCTCTGCAAGTGCTAGACCACTGAGCTGCACCCCCAGTCCATTTTTTTACTTTTTGAGACAGGGTCTGGTTAAATTACTCAGACTGCCTCTGGTTTCGAACGTGCGATCCTCTTGCCTCCGCCTCCCCAGCCACTGGGATTATATTATACATTTTTAATTACAACATTTTTCAGTAGTATTTCAAGCCAAGTTCATTTTTAAGTTCAGCTAGATTAAAGTAGGTTAACATGAGTAGATAAAAATACATTTATAAATTTTATTAGCTAGTCATTCTTCAATTGATAATTTGAGAAATGAAATCTCTATGTAAGTGACCACAGTAAATACAGTTGTTTAATGTAGTACTAAGATCAGGATTTAGTGGGAGAGATCATTATTGACATGGATTTCCAAGTCCTAAAAAACAAGCAATGAGAAGCTGGGTATGGAAGCTCACACCTGTAATCCCAGCACTCAGGAGGCTAAGGCAGGAGGAGGGTGAATTCAAGGCTAGCCTGGACCAAAGAGACCAAAAGTTATTTTAGCAGTGTTCTTGGGAAAGGTTACATGTTATAAAGATATATTTTGCATTTAAAATTGAATCATGGTGTGTTTATCTTTCAGTTCTGAGGTTCTTGCATCTATAGAAAATATTATCCAAGATATAGTAGCAAGCTTGGCAAGAAATGAAGCACCTGCCTTCACAATAGACAACAGATCAAGCTGGGAAAATATAAAGTGGGCATTTTGTAATTTGTTTTTAAATGCAATCCTTATGTCATTATTTCCATTTGTCTGCGTTAGAGTTCTAGTCTGATTTCATTCTTTTTATTGCCTTTTCCTCGCCAAAAAACGATTTAAGAAATTTACAAAGTACATACCATACAGGAAGGCTGCATGAGCTAGAAGTAGGTATGAAAGATAAAGCAACAGCTAGCAACAAAAAAATAGAGCATGGAGAGAGATGAGCATTTAAGCTGCGTAAGCACTGGCTAACAGCAGGCAGTAAACGTGGATGTGGGCTTTACAGAGCTCACGTCACGGATGCAATTGGCATCCACGCTGCAAAAGCAAAGCATTGCTCAGGGAACCTGCAGCCAGTCCTAACATGCAGACTGAAGTGGAAGTATCCTGTGCCCTGAGCACGCTGAGGAGGCTGGCTTCTGATGATCCACCCCTCTTAGTCCAACAACTTTATGTTCTCAAGCCTAGTGATACTGCTTTGGTTTGTTCCAGCCTGTACAGTCTTCCCTACTGAAAAATGGAAACTACCACATGGCTGGTTCTCAGACTTTGTAAGAGTTACAGAAACAGAATAAGAGGGATGTTGAGGCTTGTTAGTCACTATTATTTATGGTCAATGTAATTAATATAAACTGTGTGCTTATGCATCATATTTTGATCATGTTTTGAAAAGTAGATTTCATCTAGCCTCGAAGCAAGTGACATCTGGCATTTTTGCCTGGTGTCTTCTGCCACCTTTAGGAGAGGCTTGGTGGTTCAATTTAATAACTCAATTGTTATTTTATGTAATGCCACTTGGCAAGTAAATTAGAAATAAGATTCTTCAGAACTTATTATTAGAGTCAAATTATTAAATGAATAAATTAATACCACACTAATAAAACTATGAAGTATGTGAAAACATTTCACATACATTAAATGTCTTGCCAAAAAATATACACACCCACCCCATTATCAAAGGTATTTAACGTATTTATTTTAAACACTTCATCTTAGTGCTGCTGTATGTCAAGAAGCGGCCCATTACCTAATTACCACCTGGAATGATTTAAGCCGACAAACCAGGTGCTCTTAAAGTTTCAGTGCTTAGGACGACAGGGAATGTGGGATTGAAATGATGTACAGAGGAGAACATTAAGTGTGTGTGTGTGTGTTGTTTGCTGTTCATAAGTTAAGTCTTTTTCATTTTATTCCCTTGTTTTAAACAAAATGACAGGTTTGAAGATTCTGTGGGTCTTCAGATGGTAGCCCACTGTACCACAAGAAAAATCAAAAGTGATTCACCAAAATCAGTTCAAAAATTTGGTAAATTAATCTTTCTTGGTGTTGGGTAATAAATAAATTTGATTATTTTCTAGATTTTGATTGTTCCTAGTTAAATAATTTTACTCACTTTTTAACATATCACTTGTTCTTAATTTTCTAGAATTTTGCATTGTCAACATGCCAAAGTAAATGTATCTCTCAAGGCTTATTGTTAAGTGGAAAATTATTCTCTGTTTTGCTGTCCACTGAGCAGTTAATTTTACCTGATTATTCAGGGAATTATTCTGTATTTAACCCTTTTCTTTTAGAAAAATATTTTCTTATGTTTTATGGACAGTAATTTTGGGTGGTTAAAATCTTTGACAGCAGTATCTTTGGAATTAGCAAGAGAAATGACAAGTAAATTGTAATTGCATCTTATTTTCCAGCTCTAATTCTTAAAATATTGTCCATGATTTATAAATTAGTACAGAGCAACACTTATGCAACCAAAAGGTAAATATATTGTTCTGGTAAATCCATCTTTAAATTCCATGTGATATTTAGTTGGATTAACTTTTATTATATGCTTTGAAAAGTCATGTAAGACTGTTGTTGTTGTTGTTGTCAAGAGCTGTTGAGTTGGGTCCAACTCATAGTGACCATAGGTACAACAGAACCAAATACTACCCATTACTGTGCCATGCACAAGATCTTTTATGTTTGTGCCTAGCGTTGCAGACACTATGTTTCATCTCATTTTGAGTCATGCCACATCAGCTAAAGGAGGTCCCAGGGGCTTTCTCCGTCCCTGTCATTATGGTCAACTTTGCTTTGAGGAGGCAACTCTTCCACAGTCATTTCTTGAATGCCTTCCAACCTGGTGGGCTCATTTTCTGGCACTATATTTGACAGTGCTTCTCTGCTATTCAAAGGATTTTCAATGGCAAATTGTTTCAGGAGTGGGCTACTGGGTCCTTCTCCCTACTCTGTCGTACTCTGGAAACTCAGCTAAAACCTGTCCACCATGGATGGCCCTGCTGGAATCTGAGATACTGGTGGCATAGCTTTCAGCATCACAATGACACACAAGCTCCCTCAGCGTGGCAAGCTGACAGACACATGGGGGCATATAAAACTAGATTCCGGAAGCCAGGAGCAGTGGCGCATGCCTGCAATCCCAGCGGCTTGGGAGGCCGAGGCAGGAGGATCGCAAGTTCGAGACCAGAGGCAGTCTGCAAAACTCAGTGAGACCCTGTCTCAAAAAGTAAAAAAAATGGGCTGGGGGCGCAGCTTAGTGATCCAGCACTTGCAGAGCATGCAGATGCAAGGCCCTGGGTTCAACCCCCAGTACCCCCACCAAAAAAAATCTAGACTCTGGGTAATAGATTACTTTCCTTACATGTTGTGTTTCACTCAAAGCTTTCTTCAAATAACACTCCCATACTTGTCACATTCAAAAAGGACATGGCTAATTAGGTGTACATTTTCAATCTTCATAGAGACATCTATTACACTGACAGCCAGCTCTTTGGTAACCAGACTGTTGTGGACAATATTATTGATGACATTTCCTGTATGTTAAAAGTGCCCAGGAGGAGTCTGCACATAGTGAGTAGTACTTAATACAAAACCTGCTAGTGTGAGATGAAATGTTGTACAAAAATTGTAATAAAATAATTATTATTGCCTTCTTTTGATATTATGTGATACCGTATTTTTATCATTATAAACTTAAATAATCTGTTTTAAGTATATTCCTTTGGATGAGTGAATGGTCAAGTATTTTTAATTCCTAACCACCTTTACATATTTTCTCCTTCATCTCTAAATTCCAATCTGAGGTAAAATACAAATAATTTAGTAGGTAACCTAAGGAGTAGTTTTTAGCATTATAAGATGTATTAGTGGAAGAGGTTTGAAACATATCCTCTTTTCAGTTATCTACATCCAAAGGGTTGATTGCTGGCAACTTAAGATTCATCGAGGAAGATGGCACCAGAGTAAATTGTACCTGTGGTGGCACGGTGAGCATCCTTTGTACTTCATACACCCAACCCCTGTCCAGTCCCATCCATTTTGAAATGTGTTTTATTTTTGCTTTCTCATCTAAGTTAGAGATAAGATTTTAAAATAAAACTGAATCACGAGCAAGTATATGTTTTATGGGGCTGTGTAGCACATAGATTTAAATGTGCCAGACATCATAGTGACATAATTGGATAGACAGGTTCCCTTTAGAAATGTGTTGTTATTTTCAGGTAGAATGTGATTTATCTGTTTTGGCATGGTTTTTTATATGTTGTTGTTGTCAGGTGCTGTCGAGTCAGTTTCCAATTCAGCGACCCTACATACAACAGGCAAAACACTGTTGTTAGTGCTACTCTGCTATTCAGAGGGTTTTCAATGGCAGGTTGATTTTTAGGAGTGGGTTGCTGGGTCCTTCTCCCAAGCCTGCAGCACCTGGTGTTCCCAGACAGTCTCCCATCAAAGTACTAACCAGGTCTGACCCTACTTAGCTTCTGAGACCTGATGGGATTAGATGCTACAGTGGTATGGCTGCAGGTGGTTTTTTATAGTCTCCATAAAAATGTCCCATTCTGAAATGAACATATTCAATCCTAATCTCTTTGCCGGGCTTTGGTCCATAGAGGGCCACAGCACTAAACTAGCAAAGTAGTCTGGATGGGGCCAACTCAGCAGTTAGGACAGGAGCAAGTGATGCTTGTGAGCTTCTGCATCCGGACACTTCCTCCACTAGCGTCTGCTTGCTAAGCCATAGCTACAGAGCTTCCAAGAGTTTCTTGATGCCTGGAAGCAGTGTGGGCCGTGGGTCTATTTTCTTACAAAGGGTTGATCTGTTTCCTCACTGAGTGAAAGTCTCTGATGGCTAGTTCAGTCCAAGAAAAATGAAAGCACAGGATTTTTGTGATAAATTATGAAATATATTTAGACTTGCTTTTTATTTAATATAAAAACTGTCTTTTTAACTTAGGCTGTCGCTGTACCATCTAATATTCAAGGAATTCAGAGTATCCTTTACCTGGAAAAACAACTTAAACCATTTAAACTTCTGGAATGTTCATTCATTCCTGTGATGAACCTTTGTTTATATATTTGGAGGCAAAATGAAAATATTCCCTCCACAGCTGCTTTTGTTTTGATCTGTACAACATTGTAAGGTAGTTGATCATGAAAGTGAAATGCTGTTGCCTTCAGTGTATCAGCCTTAGCTTCACAGATCTAATTACAGATGCAAAGTTTCTGTTAATTGTAGAAAAAGATGCGACATTCCAGAGGCTTCTAGATGACAACTTTTGCAGCAAAATGTCTCCATGCATCATGGTCACGGTAAGTATCATCCTTTGCTCACTTTCAAGACTAACACGTATGACTCTGGGGATGGGTAGGAGGAGTTTCCATTATCTATGCCCCTGGGGCAGCATTCTATTTTCTATATAATGCATCATTTGATACCATGAACAGGAATGTCCAGGGTGTTTGTTTAAATGTCCTTAAACCCAACTAAAATTGAAATGATGGTCTCGAGCTTTACATACCAGAGTAAATTTATACAGGCCATGGGTGTCTCCCTCACGCCATTTCTACTGATAATATTGGTCTCAACTATTTTATGTTAACCCTGGTTCTGTGGGCAGGGTTTAATGAACAGGGTTGTTTCTTATTCTTCCTCCAAAAGGTTTGTATGCCAGGTAATTTCATTTATTCAGTCTAAGGAGTTTGCTTTTTAAAAACATAATGTGCAAATAATAGCTAAGAACACAGAAGCATGTATTATGACTTCTAGGGTCGAGATAATACACAGGGAACTACAGGTATCACTTAGCAGAAGGTAGAGTCTTAGCCAGCTCATGTAGCTAGAATAGAATGTTGTGGACTGGGTGGCTTAAACAACAGACATTTGCTTCTCACAGTTCTGGATGATGGGGTGTCCAAGATCAAGGTGCTTGCAGGTTGGATGTCTGCTGAGGATTCACTTCCTGGTTCACTAGATGGTCATCTTCTTGAGTCCTCATATGGTGGAAGTGAGGGGGAAGTGAGGGAAGGAGGGAGACAAAGACCCCTTTCTGGAATTTCTTTCCCAAAGGCAATTATCTCACTCAAGAGAGCCCTACCCTTATGTCCTAATTACCTCCCAAACGCCCCTACTCCTAATAACATCACATTGGAGTAGGATTTCAACATGAATTTGTGAGGTACAGAAACATTTGATCCATTTCATGTAGTTATCTTCCTCCTTCGAGGAAGGAAGACCAGAACACTGCCACCAATAGAAATGCAGATGGGGCTCACAGGGCTTCAGAGGAAAATGGGGACTCTGTGGGACCTTTGAGTAGAGGCCATTCATGTTATATTCTAGCAAAGGACTTGTGTATAGTCTGCCCTTATCCTAAAGACTTGAGTGAGGCCACATTCAAAAGTAATTGACTAATTAACTTGGCTGGGAAATAACATGAGGGTGGCAAGATACTGAGGTCATGGCATGGTTGTTGCTTGGTGTATTTAATCAGATTTATGATGAAAAAAATGGCAGAACAGAGGATTTGAAAATTGTATGGTTTAAAGAGGAAAAATGTCACAGCTTGTCTAAGGTTACTGTGGACAGAGCTGATTTGAGCAAGGAGACCATAATTGTTAAATAGATAAGCCATAGTATAAGGGAGCCTCAAACTTTTTGCTGGGACAATAGAAATGCCTTTGGAGCAAAGAAGGAGTTGGCCAGACCCCTTTCATCTAGGACTCCAGAATGTGAAACTGAAAACCTATGTGAAAACAGTGTCTGAAAACAAATGTCTCCGAGATACACTCCTAAAGTGAGTCTGCCCAGGAAAGTGGCTTCCAGGCCAGGGAACACAAAGGCCACTGCTACAGCTATGACTCAAAAGGGCCCCGCTATCACTCAAGCTAGCAGCAGCCCTTGGCATCATAGCCCACGTAGTGCTGGTTTCACAGGCATGCAGAATGCAAGAGATAAGGGGTTATGGAGGCTGCCACCAAGATGCCAGAAGATAGCCTATGAAGCCAGGCAGTGTGTACCAGGATTGGGTGCTCTGTGGAGCACTCCCGAAGGCCTGATGCTAG
This sequence comes from Pedetes capensis, assembly GCA_007922755.1. Classification (NCBI taxonomy): domain Eukaryota; kingdom Metazoa; phylum Chordata; class Mammalia; order Rodentia; family Pedetidae; genus Pedetes; species Pedetes capensis. The sequence goes on from VMDO01007794.1 coordinate 74,170, forward strand.
AAGCCTTGAGGGTAGAGCCTAAGCAGCAGTGGAGACCCCAAGATGTTGGATATTTGGGCAATGTGAAATGTCTGCCAAGGAAAGCTCTCTGCAGTGGTTGAAGCAGGCCAAGAGGACCATGGGGATGAGCTTTCCCAATTCTGTTTGAGCCCAGATTATGCCAGATGCCAGATGATTTCACTTGTGCGAGATGCCAGACATAGAGCAATAGAATTTGTTTGTTCAGCAAATTATAGGGACTCACAGCTAAATTTGGCTTAGATCTCTGTGGAGAATTTGGACTTGGACTTTGGAACATGGTTGAGAACGTTGAGCCTTGGGGAGCCAGGGTAGAGCGCTATGGTTTAAATCTAAAATGCCCACCAAAGCTTATGTGTTTGAACATTTGGTCCCCAGCTGGTGGCACTGTTGGTGGAAGCTATGGAAACTTTAGGAGATGGGATCTAGCTTTGTGGAGGTAGGTCAGTGGGGCGGGGGTTACCTGGTACTCCAGTTCTGGCTGCTCTCTCTGCCCTCTTCTAATTGCCAAGATGTGAGGTTCTCTGCCGTGGGCCTGCCACCTACCACCTCCACACCTGCCTCACCCCTATTATGGACTCTGATCCTCTAACTGTGAGTCCTTAATAAATCTTTTCTACCGTAAGTGTGTTTGGGTTGATTTTTCTGCCACAGCAATGTACAAGCTCACTTATACAATATTATCCCATCATTTAGGGCATATAAAACCCTAAATTTCAACCAAGTATTCTTCTAAGTACTTTACGATTCTTAAATAATTTAATTCTTTTAATAACTTTGTTATTTAATAACTTTGTAAGTTTAATAACTTTGTAAGAGGTTGCACAGCCATGAACCATGGGGAAGTTTCATTACTTGTTCAAGTTCATGCTGCTAGGAAGTGCGGAGCTGAGATACCAACCTAGTCTGTCTGGCCCCACAGATGGTCTCCTGTCCCCACCATGCTGTGCTACCTGCCCATGTCCCTGTTGTTAGATATTCTGTACAGGCTTTTTTGTTGATACCTTTTGCCATTTTAAATAACACTGCAGTGAGCATAAGCATGTAGGATTTTTATTATTTCTATTTCTGCTGAGATATTTCCTTAAGATTATTTCCTAAGACTGGCACAATTAAGACAAAGGTGTGAACACTCATGGGTTCCTTTACCCCCTTGGGCAGATCGTGTTTTTCCCACAGTCAGACCAGACTTCTCCCACTCAGATGTCAACGTGGGAGGTCTTGCTTTTAAGTTATTAATGAAATGAGAGTGTGGTTGTATCCACTTTCTTCTGCTGGAATTAAAATGCCTAATTTCTGTCTTGCTTTTAGGGAAAAGGAATCCCTGATCTGAATACACGACTCTTAATCAATAAGCTATGGGTGACGTTTCATGTTCCTGTTTTCACGCTGGTGGATGCAGATCCCCATGGTAATCTTGGACTATGGAACAATCGCCATTACCAAATCATATTTCTAGTTGTGTTTTCTGCTCTGCAAACACTTTCCTAAAATAGTTTAAAAGAATATCATTAGGGTTGGGGTGTTGTTTAGTGGTAGGACCCTTGCCTAATATGCATGAAGTACTGGGTTCCATCCCCAGCACCACAAGAAGAAAAGATAAGTATATTATTAGATTCAAATTAAAGAGTGCAGTCATTTAAGGCAATTTATGATTGTTTTTGCCATACTAAACTGAGAACCACAAATTTTCATTGAAAATGTCCACAGAATTCACAATTGCAGATGTCAGATAAAATCTGAGTGTGTAGGGCTGGGAATGTAGCTCAGTAGTAGAACACTTACCTAGCATGCATTAAGTCCTGTGTTCAACCTCCAGTGCCACAAGAAAAAAGCAAAAAGAGAAAGAAATTTCTGAGAGTGCATATTATCTAACCCACAACATGGAACTGTCTTTTAACAGGCATAGAAATAATGTGCATCTATAAATATGGGTCTATGGTAAGTATAGAAAAATAGTTTTTCTTTTTCCACTGTTTAGATGTTTTTTGCATTTACTTATGACCCTCTAGAAAGTTAAGGGCCCCAGAATGTCCTAGGGGAGCTAGTGTCCTATTTGAGGACCAATCTATACTTCAGTGGCTGTGAGTCCAGTTTCTCTAGCAAGCACAGGACAGAAGGACTCACTATGGACCAGAGCCATTACTGTCCTGCATCCTACCCTGAAGTCACTGCAGGGCCTCAGGGTAACAGATATACTACAGCAAAGACACTCTAAACATACACAGCCTCGGGTTCTCACTTTGCTAGTCCCTTTTCTCCAACCATAAGGAGAAAGGGAAACACCACCAAATTTCTCCACTAGAATCTGCAATGACCATACTTCTGTGGTTCTCAAAGAGTGGTGTCAGGCCAGGAATATCAGCATCACTTGAAAACCTGTTAGAATTGCAAATCCTGATTCCCATCCACACCAACTGAACTTGAATCTCCAAGTAGTTTTCATGCCTGGCCAAATCTATAACATGAAAAAGTTGGTATAGTATGGCGTGAGGTATGGAATCACAAACAAAAATGCATGCAGTCAGAGAAGGTTCATTTGTTGTTCTTGTTGTTGTTTTTCATAGAAAATCCAGAAATACTACAAGGCAGTTTAATACCTTTTCCTTCTTAGTTAAGAATTTGGCTGCAAAAACCAGTATTTTAGTTTTCTGCAAGTTAGCCTCACCTAACATACTTTTTCTCTTTATTTCAGTCTATGTCATTTGAGGCCCACAATCTCACAGTTCCAGCTGTTAGATGGCTTGGTCTCCTCCCTTCTGACATTAAAAGGTTAGGTGGTGGAGCAGAAGTAAGATATGTAAAATGCTAATTCATTGTGATATGCAACAGCAACCTTGAAAAGCCACTATAAGGAAAAGCTTTGTGGTTTTGATTTATGTTGTCCACTATGAATCAAAATTCTGTAATTATGAATTAAATTCATCAGTTTGTCTATTACTAAAATACTTAACAAATGAGCTTGGTGAATTATACTTTCAACTAGCTAAAAATGAGGGTTTTTTATTGTTATGTTTTGTAAATTCTTTAATATTTAAAAGTATACTACATAGAATCTAGCCACACACCTGTAAACCAGCACTTGGGAGGCTGACGCAATAGGATCATGAGTTTGAGGTCATTCTAGGCTAATTGGGAGCTTCAAGCCAGCCTGAGCTGCATCGTGAGACCTTGTCTCAAAATAACAACAACAACAACAACAATAATAATACATGGAATCTAATTAAATGGTAATCATTGGCAATATCATTTGCCTTATTATTTGCTTTTATCATACATTTAAATGTTTAATTTCATAAAAAAATTTCATTTTAGGATTTCTTAAAGTTTGGACCTTTTCTTTCTTTCTATTTTTTTTTTTTTTTTTTGTGGTACTGGGGGTTGAGCCCAGGGCCTCGCGCCTGCATGCTTTGCAAGTGCTGGACCACTAAGCTGCACCCCCAGCCCCCCCCCTTTTTTTTTTTGAGACAGGGTTTCGCTAAATTACGCAGACTGCCTCTGGTCTCGAACTTGCGATCCTCCCGCCTCAGCCTCCCGAGCCACTGGGATTACAGGCGTGCGCCACTGTGCTCGGCATGGACCTTTTCTTTTTTGAAAGTACTTTATCTCTGAGCCCCTTTTTGATATTTTATTTTGAGACCAGTTCTTGCTCACTTACATAGGCTGCCTCTGGCCTCGAACTTGCAATTCTCCAACCTCTGCCTCTAAATTGCTGGGATTACAGGCATGTGCCAAAGCACTCAGCTCTTTTTGTTTGTTTTGTTTTGTGACAAGGTCTCACTATGTAGCCCAGGCTGGCCTCTAACATGCATTGATCTTTCTGTCTCAGCCCCTGAGTGCTGAGGTTACAGGCATGTGCCACCATGGCCATCAAGTGTGAAGAGTTTAATATATGTGATCATTATGGAAAAAAAAATCAGTAAGTAGCAGATAAAAATCACCTCCAGTTCAACAGGTTTGAGTCTATAGATTATTTACTGCATACAACCACAACTTTTTCACAAAGATGTGATCATACTCTATCATTATTTTGTAATCTGCTTTTTTTTTTTTTTTGCATACAACACAATGTGGTCTCTTTCCCATATCAATAAATACCTTTCTCTTGTGTGACCTCAAGTTAGCATCTCCTACTACCAAGTGCTAATTCTGGATGTGCCGTGATTATTTAGTCAATCTTTCCTTTCTAGACATGTAGGTGGTTTCCACATCTCCCTTCTGATAGACATGGTGCTCATTGGACCCTCCTATAACTAAATCTTTACCTGACTCTCTGGTCCCTGATGCTGGACTCCCAGAAGAGGAGATGGTGGGTCAGAGTGTACCCACTTGTGAGGGTTTGCCTGCCCATGGATTGGTTGACTGATCTGCTCTCCTTGGAGAGGAGGAGCCCACCCAGCTCTCAGCATGGGAAAGCAATACCGCTTCATCTCTGCTAATGGGATCTTTAGAAATGATTTCTTATTGTTTTAATTTGCCAGTGAAAATGAACTTAAGCATGCTTATTGGATTTCCTTAAGTAGTGGGAAACCCTTGGTTACAGGTGCTTATTTTCTAAAGATGGAATATGAACAGTTACAAAATGAGAGCACAAAGGGAACATTGGTTTTTGAGTATGGAATGTTTACATCCAGTGAATTAGAGTTTTATTCAATGGAGTGTGTATGTGATGGTCAAAATCCCTTGGAGGGAACCTATTTGTATGAAGGCCATTTCTAACACAAACTCAAGACAAATGATCTGATGATTTGTAAGGCAGAAGGCCTGGAGTAATTCACTGTATCTCATAAATTCCACCAGTACGCTCAGAACCACTCCAGATATGCACATAATCGCAGGGAAAACACTGTGGTAGCTATACAGCATGCTCCAAGAGAAATGCTCTAGGCCTCGCCCTCAGTCACACTGTCTCCCCATTCAGAATTGCCACTGGCAAATAGTCAACAATTATGGATGCACTGAAAAAGACTGAAACTGGAGCTGTCCTGGAAAATTGAAGATTTGTGATTTCAAAAAGCAGATTACACTATAAATCCTAGACCTCTCACTTTCTATTTTAAAGACTATACCAAGATAATGTTACCTTCTACTTTTTTCAAGTAGACACTCAGTAGGTGCGTGTGTACGTGTGTGTGTACACGTAGGTGGATAAGCTCTAGATTAAAGGCCAGGGCCCAGAATCCTCAATGAGTAACAAAGGTTTAAGTTCATAGTGGAACCTAAAGTTCCTCTGTGAATCTCAACCATGGCTACACATGATGGAGCTCACAGCTGCAGGATGGGAGGCTAAGAGGCTGGACACATCGCCTGTTCAGCTGCAGTGGTACTGATACATGTGATGGCACTGCTAGGGGCATTTGTCCAACAACTAGTGTCTGTCTCCATAGCATCAGCTCATCCTGAGGGGAATAGGAAGGGGATACAAAATTTAGGACAAATCTGTTTACTATGAAAACACAAACTTGCACTATGAACTTGAAAATTTGCTGATCGAGGACATGGCAAAGCCCTCAAATACTGCATTTCAGGGGTAGATCTTTACTAATTTTCTTATCTGTTTTTCTAGTTTCTTAAAACAGTACAATAAACACAGGCCAAAGATGCGTTAGAGGAGCACTTCATTTTTATTGACTTTTTCATCTATCTTTTTCCAGGCTCAATATACCCAAAGATAGTTTGATTCCACTGACAAAACATGACCAAATGAAACTTGACAACATCCTAAAGAGACCTTACATTGCCTGCCAGCCATTCTGGAGAAAAGAGGTCTAAGATGTTTTCTTTTAAAATTTGTGTTGTGTGTTTAGTTGCCTTTTACTTTAGTAGTGGCTAGTCATAAAATACTTTTCAAATATTCTTGATACTTCATGTAACCAACAACTAACGTTACTGTGATTCAGCAGCAAACAGTTGTTGGAGTTGAAATCTGGCCCTATGAATGAATCTAACAGGTGAGATCAGCAGATACAGCTGGTCTGTCTTTACCTTTACCATGTTATATACTGTCTGTGCCAGTATCACAGTTTGTAGATATAAAAGAAGAAAAAAATTGTTAAAATCCCAGGTCATTCCTAGATATTGAAGGTATCATATGGGGTATTGTCACCCTTAATATTTTCACCTGTGGCTATTCTAGAATAGTCTGACTTACCTTAAAGACTACTGTGGTTCTGAACAATAAAATAAGTCTAGCTTGACTACTTGGCTGAATTGACGGCATGGCAGCACAGAAGTCTGGCATGACATTCTTTTACCTTATTGACAGATGGAAATGATGGCAGACTCCAAAATGAAGGCAGAAATCCAAGCTCTGACCTTCCTGTCATCAGACTATCTTTCCAGGGTGTACTTACCCAACAAACTGAAATTCGGAGGATGGATATAAACGCACATTGGAGCAACTTGTGATTGCCAAATACTGTTGGGGGAAGAATATATATCTTTAATTCTGTTAAAGTATAATAAAATAATTTTCCATTAATTTTTTTGTTTTGTCAAAACAAATGCCATACTCTAATTTTCTCGAGAAGACTTTATTTTATCCTCTGTAGAGACTAGTTTCTAGTCTATGTTCAACAGTAAATTGTAAAAGAATATATTTGATTTTGACTTTTAAATCTTATTTGGAAAAATAATGGTTTACACATCATAAAAGTCCACAAAGTATTTTATTTACCTTCTATAATATAGCTAATGTAAGGTACGAAGTATATTATCAGTAATAAAAAATAATACTCTAAATTTGAGATGTTGCAAAATAATTAGTGTCCAGTAGTTCTTTTCTTGCATTCTCTTTTACCTTCACAGTGTGGGGTTCTTCATGATGTGAGAGAAATTCACTTGTACAATTAATAAAGTTACTATGAATAAATATTTGGGTTGAGGTAGTCTTCAGTGCTTTACTTGGTTTTAAGCATCCTTTTTTATTGATAATGCTATTTATAAGAAAATTTTTCTCCAGGGTCTTATGCAGCATTGTCCAAATTAAAGCCTCTGGGTTCTTCCTTAGTCCAGATCTACAGAACAGATAACTTTATTGTTAAGATTTACAAAAGGCTCAGATTTAAATAAGGTATTTCTCTAACAGTGAGATATTAAGATAAGCTTGGCTTAATTTTGCTAGGAAAGAGCTTTATGTTTTTATGTTTTACTTTCAGTAAACTTTTAACTGCACTGAAAGTTTCTTTTAATTGTAAGCAAGACTGTATTTTTAGAAGTACAGAAATGCTGGGTTTGCCTATAAAGATGAGTGGCAATTATAGTAATAAGAAACCATTTCTGAAGACTTGAATGTGCTAGCCTCTGCTATGTGTGAGCCCAGTTCATTCTCCTGAGAGCCTTGTGACTACCCAATAATTACTCCACATGTGCAGGTGATGGGAGATTGTGTCCAAAGCCACAGTAATACTTGGGGATTTTTTTTTTATTTATTTTTTATTTTTTATTTATTTATTTATTTTGGTACTTGGGGTTGAACCCAGGGCCTCACGCCTGCATACTTTGCAAGTGCTGGACCACTGAGCTGTGCCCCCAGCCCATTTTTTTTTTTACTTTTTGAGACAGGGTCTCACTAAGTTACACAGACTGCCTCCGGTCTTGAACTTGTGATCCTCCCGCCTCTGCCTCTCAAGATACTTGGGGATATTAATACTACTATCTAAAGAGCAAGGCCAGCTACAGAATATTCAGCTTTCCATGCAAAATGTACACGGGCACTCCTTGTTCAAAAGTTAAGAATTATAAGATGATAGCAGCAGAGAATTAAACCAGACCCAGGGCCCTTCTTAGCTTGGGGTTGTGTGTGACAGCATAAGTTGTACACCATGAGACTGACCTTGTCCGACAGGCTGTAGTAAGGATTAAGTAAGATAACATAATAATAAAATAAAATACTTAGATAACATTTATGCCAGGTAATGCTCTGGGTGCTTTGCAAACAATAACTCATTTCATCCTCACACCCCTGTGAGCTAGGTAGTTTTATTATCATCCCATTTTACATATAAGAAAATAAAGGTTCAGTAACTTTCCTATTGGGGCTAGGATTTAGCTCAGTTGGTAGAGCACTGTGCTGCAGTCTCTGAGGTCCCAAGTTCAATTCCCAGCACCGCAAAAATGGGAGAAGGACCTGGCAATCCACTCCCAAGGCAATCCCGAAACAGCCATTGAAAACCATATGAGGGTTGCTATGAGTCGCATACCGACTTGACGGCACCTAACAACAACAACACAGCAACTTTCCTAGGGTCACATATCTAATAAGCTGTACGAGTCTGGATGTATGTAATGTGTGTCACATGTGGCCTGGAGCATGCACTGCTAGGGAAAGCTCTGGTTCTTATCAGCTGGGCACTAAATCAATGTCTTCTTTTGCCACACCTGTGATATTCAGAAATAAGTTGTATTCTCTGGACAAGTGGATATCAAACATTTCATTTTGAGATGTTATTAATTTGGCTTACTTATGAGACTATCAGAAATTCCAAAAACATTTTTGTAAATGACGGAATTTTTCTTTAAATTTATGCCATTTTTAATCCCTGCACATCTAATAGTGTCACTGACCTTTGACAAGTATTGTAAAAGAGGAAATTACTAAGTTAGAAATATGTTTAGCCCAACATCTAGGTTAGTATATAGGGTCATAAATGGGAGGGAATGACGAATCCATTGTTGTTGTTGTTGTTAGGTGCCATCGAGTCAGCATCCGACTCATAGCGACCCTCATAGGGTTTTCAATGGCTGACTGTTTCGGGATTTCCTTGGGAGTGGATTGCCAGGCCTTTCTCCCATTTTTGCAGTGCTGGGAATTGAACTCTGGACCTCAGAGACTGCAGCACAGTGCTCTAACCAAATCCCAGCCCTTGACGAATCCATAGTAGTCATTACATTTTGAAAATAAATTTGAAAAAGGCTTGCAGATACATTCAGTTCAGACAATTTAATCACCTCAAGCTTATGGCTGGTACAGGTATATTAAAGGATTTTCAGTGGAATGTCTGTAGCAAAATACTGAGGAATGCTTCCTCCCGTTGGCTGAGGGGACTTCTGTTCTCTATTCAAGGTACACACTCCAAGAAAACAATCTGATAAAAACAGACCAACTTCGCCCTCTGCTGGCAGAAGCTCACAGTTCTCAAATCCTCCCACTATTTGGGGTGGAAATTACTTCAAAGCAGGGCGTTTTAAATCTTTTTCTTCCTTTTCTTTTCTTTTCTTTTTTTAAGGAATAGGGTGGAAGAGTCTGAGACACAAAAGAAGAGACTGAGGAAAACCGTGAGGACTTCTGTGTATTTTGGGGTGCTTCTTGACAATAATCTGCTTTAGATGCCCAAATTCTCTGTAAAGCTATGCTCTCTGTGCACACTTCATAACCAGGCTATTTGCAAAATGTTCAGGCAGGCACGCCCAGCCTGTAGGCTGTGGGGAACCCTGGGCAGCTAAGAAAGCAGCCCTGTGCAGTCTTTTGCCACCACGTGCTTTTTAGCATTTATTTTCTTAGTGACTCCTCTCATTACATGTACACACTAACTGTATTATATAAGTTATGTGTAGCTTGAGACAATTCGTTTTATTCCATGTGGCCCAAGGAAGCCAAAAGTTTGGACACTCCTTTAAGCCAACCTATTGGAACTTTGAAATTAAAATTTAAAAATTAAATATTATTTCAAATGAAAAAGTAACTGATACTAAAACTATAAACATATTCAATTCCATTCACTTAGAATGTGAACTGTAACATAAATATTCCCCTGAATAAAAATGGAAGAAAAGTTTGTTGTTGTTGTCACATGCTTTCGAGTCCGTGTCCAACTCATAGTGACCCTACATACAACAGGTAAAACACTATTGTCAGTGCTTCTCTGCTATTCATAGGGATTTCAATGGCAGATTGATTTTTGGGAGTGGGTTGCCAAGTCCTTCTCCCAAGCCTACAGTATCTGGTGCTCCCAGGTGGTCTCCCATCCAAGTACTAACCAGGCCTGCCCCTTCTTAGCTTCTGAGATCTGACAGGATCAGATCTGTGTGATGGGCTGTGAAATGGGCTGGGGGCGCAGCTCAGTGCAGGTGTGTGAATGGTAGCCACAACCAAAACCTAATTTTAATATTTTTTATTTTTAAATTATTGTTCATCAATACTCAATAATCATACCCACAGATACAAATTCTATTGATCCCCCTTGTTTCTGGGGTATGGGTGAATCTTGACAGTCTTCCATCTGTAAAAGGTAGATTCAGGATTTCGGGCGACTGCTCATGTTCCATTGCTGTGTCACCCACTACCTCTGTGACAGGGGCAAGTTACAATCTGATATCCATTTCACAACCAGAAACCAGGAATAACAATAATGATGATGGCCCTAAAGGGCCATTTCGAGGATTAAGTGAGTTTATTCACATAAAGTGTGTGCTTGAACAACAGAGTCTAGAAACAGTAAAGAAATGCTATTGTGTTTGGGTGAGCAGACTGCTGTTAGTCCACTGATGGCATCTGCAAAAGCGGTTTGGCTATTATATATCCCTAAACAGCATGAAGACCTTAACTGCATCTTAGAATCATCTAGGAAGCTTTTTCTTTTTTGCATCACTGGGCATTGAACCCAGGTCCTCGTGCTTGCATGCTTTGCTAGTGCTGTACCACTGAGCTGCACCCCCAGCGCTTTTTTTTTTTTTTTAACTTTTTGAGACAGGGTCTTGCTAAATTTCCCAGGCTGCCCATGGTCTGAAACTTGGGATCCCCCTGCCTCTGCCTCCTGAGTTGCCGAGATTACAAATTTGTGCCACCAGGCCTAGCTATAGGAGCTTTTAAACATAGTAACTTTTGGAGTTCCACCCAACACCTACTACATCCGAACTTTGAAGGTGTGATCCAGGCATCAGAGTTTTAAAAGCTCCCAGTGATTCTGACTGCCCAATCAGATCCTTGGTACTAAGTCTGGTGCCTGGCCCAAACACCTCAGCTGGGCACTTGGTAGAAATGTGGGTTCTCAGGCCCACCCTGAACCTGCAGGAGCTGTGTTTTAGAGCCAGATCTCATAGATTCTAAAGCTAAGGCCAGGGTGCGCAGACCATACTAAATACTGAAGAAGATTCGGCAACTTCACAAATTCTTTCCTCCTGGTCTTTCACTCTTCCCACTGCTTTCAACTGTACTCCCCACTGGACCCCAACAGACCAAACTAAAAATCAAAATGGCATCACTCATATTCAAGTTCCATGCCACCAAAATGAAACTTATTATCTGATCTTTAAAAAAAAGCAAATACAGATAACAGCCAAGTTTCTTGAGCAGACCAGTTTCAATTGGCATAATAATGAAATTCCCTCTGCTTTAATCCTTACAAAAAAGAAACCCAAAGTAGCCTGGTGTTAACCAATCAATTATTTATTGTTCTGTAAATTGTACCCGCCTTACAAGGAAAGTAATATTGAAAGAACAGCCTTTTTTTTTTTTTTTTTTTTTTTTTTTTTTTTTTTTTTTTTTTTTTTTTTTTTTTTTTTTGCTTTTTGCTTTTCTGGCTTTCAAACTTTGTCTCTAACACCGTCTTCTACTGGGCTCATTGGAACACTCGTTCTGAGATCTTTAGCTGCGTTTGTTGTAATTTTCTCTTTTGACACTCTTAACATGTCTACCGAATGTTACATGTAACAAGAGTCCCTCCCGTGTCATTTATCTCAAGTCAGCCTAGTTGAGAGCAGCCCTGAAGTTAGGCATCCTTATCCGCACCGCGCCACGGGAAACCTCCACCGTGAGGCTCAGGATGCCCTCCGTATCCAGGAAGGCGGCCTCTACGAGGATCCGCTTGGACTTCAATTGGCAGTAATCATAATTTTTTGGCCGTTCAACACGACAAATACAATAACTAATTCAGAAGCGAAAACACCTAAGTATTCACTACGAGGCCGGATCGCGGCGCTACGCCAACTTTCCACCAGCTCACAAACTGCTGGCGGGAGAACTTCCTCTTGATGTGAGTAACGCTTGCTGCGCATGTGCCACCGCCTTGCGGAAGGCGGAGCCTCTTTCCTGACGCTTTCCCGGCGACACCGGAAGTAGCCTTGGGGCTCACGCGCAGTGTCTCCGGATTAGTTGGGGTGGTTACTACGGCGGGTGTGGAGCCGAGCCACGGCCCGCGGGGTTCCCGCCCGCGCCCCCTCGCCGTCTCCTCCGCGCCACAGCAGGTGTGCTGGCCCGCCTCCCTCCCGCTCCCCGCTGCCAGCTCGCCGCGGCGCGACCGTCAGGTAGGCCGGGTACCGCGCCTCCAGCCCTAGCCACCATGGCGCCCGCGGAGGCCGGAGCCCCCTGCCGAGCGCGCCGCTTCGCGGGCCGCCGGGCGCCTGGAAGCGAGATCAGAGCCGGGAGGGTGTTGGGGTCACCGGGGGTCTCGCCTCGTTTTTCTTGTGGGGAAACTGAGGCCCCAGGAAGCGCCAGCGAGCTGATGGTCGCCTCTACCCTTCCCCTTGCACTCTGGCCTTGCACTGGACGGTCACCTCCCCGGGAGGCCTCCTCTGCCGCCGAGGGCATTCCGCTCTAGCCTTTCCTTCCAGCAGTCCCCGGTCTGAAGCCGAGCCCGCGTCTGTCTGGCTGCCCCCGCCAGCGGACGCGCTTGTGTGGACAGTGGGTGCCCGCCGCTCTCGGCAGGCCCCTGTGCAGCGGGACCGAGTGACATCCGGGGAAGCATCCCGGCGGGTCCCCCGCCCCGCAGCTTGCGTTCTGGCGGGGACGGGCCGGGTTGTGAAGGAGACACAGCGGATGGTTACAGGGGCAGTGAGGGAAACGAGGGGCGGTAGTGAAGGCTGGCTGTTAGGTTAGGCAGGGCAGCCCCTGAAGGTGGCTTTTAAAGGGAATTCCGTCTGATGGACTTATCGAAGCATAACTTACGTAGTGTTAAGTTCACTTGGTTAAGGTGTGCATTTTGATGAGTTTGAGAAATTGTATACAGTTGTGTAAACATCACCACAGCGCAGTCTTAAAACAATTTCCATCATCCTCAAAAGTTCTGAGGAGTCAACTTTGAACAAGGGTCTGAAGGTCTGGGCAGCTGGGGAGCTGGGGGAAGGGCGGGCCAGTCATCTCCTGCTGAAGGAACAGCTCATGGGAACGTGCCAAAGTGGATCTACTCAGGATGAGCCCCTGAGTTACGGCTGGAGTGTAGTGAGGAAACTTATTTGGGGGCTGGGAATGTAGCTCAATGGTAGAGCACTTGTCTAACGTTTGTGAGGCCATGGGTTCAATCTCCAGCACCACACATACACATGTGCAGGAGAGAGAGAAAGAGAGAAAGAAAGAGAGAAACAGAGAAAGAGAAAGAACCTATTGTCTTTTATGCATTGTGTGCACCTCCTTTATGTAGTTCTCATAACTCTGTGAAGAAAACTTCAGTGTCTGTATTGTACACATGGGAATATCCCAGATAAATAGCTTTCCCGAAGCTGTATAGCTGGTTCCTAGACTCTTGATTGCAGAGGCCCTGTCATTCCTCTGCTTGGGCAGTCAAGCAGTTAGGTGGTGTTTCAAGTACATTCCTGCATTTGAGGGCAGAAATGTGGCTGTCAAGCACACGTCCTCTCACAGAGTCTCTCATAGCTGTTACGCTGACCTGTCATGTCTGCACTTAACTTTTCCTGAAGCCAGAGAATCTCAGATGCCTCCCAAAAATCCTTACAGTTTCTCCCTTCTGTGTTGTCCTGTTTCATGATGTTACCCTCATTAGCAGCCATGTCATTCAGCTGTTAGGCTCTGTTTGGAGAAGTGACTGACTTGGTAGACTTCTGAGTGTAAGAGGTTGTTGATCAGTAACTGAACTGAAAACATGATGTCATTAGAAAGTTAATTATAATGCATAGACTTTCTCCTTGGAAAGAAATGAAGGAAAGTTGTTTATTGTACCCATAGTGCTAGACACTATGCATTTTCTGCATAATTTGATTTGAATCCCAGTAATGCTAAAAAATGCATTATTCTCTTTGCAGAGCAGAAAATTGAGGTGAGGTTAAGTTTCCAGCTCTAGTGAGCCGGCTAGGCTATACTGCCCAAGAAAAAATTCACCGTGAAGAGTTTTACTGGGTAAATACCCACAACATATTTTAACATACTGCTGTACCTTTTGGTACACAAGTAGGCAAAAATGGTTTTTTTTGTTTGTTTGTTTGTTTGTTTGTATTCTTCTAAAAAAAAGTTGATAAATTCCTGCTAGGACTGGTTGTTTTTCATGCAAAGACATAGGCCTAAACCTGAGGACAGAAATAGGAAGATAGTGAACTCCCACTAGGTGGAAACCTTGAAAAATGAACTTCTGTCATTTCTACTGTGGTATACCTGGTGTGCAGCTTGGTGTCTCTAACTATGTAGAGAATGAACGTGCTATTTCCTAGCTGGCAACTGAAAATACTCTGCTGTAATGTATCAGTACTGGTTCATTTGTTGTTGTTGTTAGGTGCCATCGAGTCAGTATCTGACTCACAGCGACCCTCATAGGGTTTTCAATGGCTGACTGTTTCGGGATTGCCTTGGGAGTGGATTGCCAGGTCCTTCTCCCATTTTTGTGGTGCTGGGAACCGAACTCAGGACCTCAGAGACTGTAGCACAGTGCTCTACCAACTGAGCTAAATCCCAGCCC